>JALPQI010006564.1:0-62088 GCA_025490895.1 Thaumatotibia leucotreta | reverse complement strand
GAATGTCTTGGCTAGACCTGCAGGCCCTTAGACATGAGGTTCCGGCCAGGAAGGTACCATTACAGCATTATCAGTATTATCACCAATAGTCAGCAAGGGCAACCTGTTTGCCTACTAATTTGACATGACGTAGGTACCTAGTGCAAGAGTATGAAAATAGCTAACTCCATTGTGATTTGTGCGCGAGTTTGCCGCGTACCTACAATTTTTTTGCAGAGACCGCTGTCGAATTGAGGAGTAGAATAGCTGGCAAAATAATTATATAAAAAGAATTAGGTACAATGTTGAACGCCCATGTAGTAGACTATTTTTTTAATTTCGCGTAGCATTTTACCAAGTACTTTAGGTGATGGTTTGCCATCAAAAAAAATTATGTGGTTGAGTTGTTGAAAGACAACACTATAATTTTGATGTATTCTTTTCACACCCACTCGTAGCTTGGAGGAAATTCGATTTGTGCGTAGGGGAGACCGGGGCAAAACGGGATAGTTAAGAAAAAAATCGACTGATTATGGAAATTATAATGTTAATTAAAAATCTCTTACAACAAAAGCAACACTTATAGTTTTAACTAACATATGTTTTATCTTTTATGGGACTAAATCACTTATTTTTTTTGCAATTAGGAACTGGTTGTTACATGTAAAAAATCCCGTTTTGCCCCATCGTCGGGGCAAAATGGGAAACGCTATGGGGCAAAACGAGCACACCTTTAATCGGGTTGGCAACCTTCACAAATATGTACCTCTTCATCATCATCGTCTACACTTGCACGAGTTATGGGCCCAGCCATAGCACACACTGCAAATAACCCATCCTTCAGTGGACTGTGAATATAAGTGCCCACAATATATGCGAGTACATACAATCATCAACGTCTTCAGATGAATTTACATCCGTGTCACTTTTTTTTGTTTGTGGGTCTGTCTTACGCTTATAATTTCGTACCACTTTGACTGCAAACAAATATAAAACAGTTTTATAACCAAATTTGAAATTATCAATATACTATCTACTCATATGGGGCAAAACGGGATAGTATCCCATTTTACCCCAACCATTTTGCCCCAACGGACAGATTTTACAAAAATATCAACAGTTCTAACCTACAAAATAATTGTTCGTAAAAGCAACCTAAATTCGTTAGTTTTACACTGATGCAACATGTATATAGTAAGGAATAACAATAGCACTGATATCTACCTTTATGGGCATCGATCAAAACCAAAGAACTTCTTAACAAATCACCAAAAATCAGTTCTTTCTTGCTGTGCGACCAAAACAGGTAGTGACACGCACTCGCCGCTTTGACTCGTGTGAGGCGACGGAAGTTGGCGCGAATGGCGCTGTGTCGCGCTCTATTGCGCGCACCAGTTACGCCCACAAGTACATTTCCCGTTCTGCCCCGAGCTTCGTTTTGCCCCGGTCTCCCCTATATTTTTATTTCTTTAATACTAGTGAATAACTTAGTGACACTTACCGCGTAGACCATCGTATTCAATACCTGAAACAAATAAATCAGAAATATTACATCGCCCTTTGTACCTTAGATAATCGATATTGAAATGGTAAATCGATCAATCTCAAAAATGAAAGCCTAAAACAAATTACCGTGTCATTTTTTACTGGACAAAGTGACAGATATCTTATTAGGAATATTAGAATTGAAATTCCATTAGATCCGTAAATTAGATCTCAACGAGACATTTGCAGTAGTCTTAATTACCACGAACTTCGAAAATGTATTTTTTTCCGCATTCATGGTAGTGATAGAGGCAGATGTTCTCCAGAGTTCGTGGTTGGCCTTCAGTACATAATATTACTCTCATAATCATAAAACTATGTGTAGACAAGACAACATGTACTATTTTTTTTTTTTTTTTTTATACCACGTCGGTGGCAAACAAGCATACGGCCCGCCTGATGGAAAGCAGTCACCGTAGCCTATGGGCGCTTGCAACCCCAGGGGTGTCACATGCGCGTTGCCGACCCAATAAGAACTTGTACACTCCTCTTTTGAAGAACCCCATACTGTAGTCCAACGGGAAAACCTCGGCAGGGAGCTCATTCCACAGACGGACCGTCCGCGGGAGGAAGTTCCTCTGAAACCGCACGGTGCGCGACCATTTAGGTTGCAAGGTGTGAGGATGAGCGCCCAGTCGGTGGCGAGCGGTGCGATGATGAAAAGTGGACGTTGGCATCATGGTCAAGCATAGCCATAGAAAACCGAAAAGGTCCGAAATTAACAACAATTTTTATTTATATAATATCTTCGTTTACGTCTATTCATTTTTCGTATGACGCATGTCGAAGTAGAGACGCAGATAAAAAAAAATTAGATGCTCAACGAACTTTAATTACGACAGTTAACTATTAGATCTGGGTCGATTGTAAATAATTAGTTCATAGTTAAAAGCCTTTTGAAAACAAAATTTAGCATTATACATTTTGTGTTAGGAAGTTAAATTTTGTGTAAAAAGTTTTGGCTGTGAAAAAAGGCGACAAATTCCAGTTTTCTATTAACGATCAAAAATACGTGCCTAGTGCCTACGGAGTTTTAAATATGACGACTTTTTTTACTGCCAATGGTTGTTGAACAGACTATAATTAGTATGAGTAACTTTCGTAACACAATTGACGCAATAATGATTTTGTTTTGATTATAGGCCTTAAAAATGTTTTTTTTTTGCAATCGACTCATCCATAATTTTATTGTTCTTCGGATTATATTTGGGAAATTTGAAGGTATTAAAGCATTTATGATAAGTGCAACTTGTAGTAAGTTTTTGAACTGCCTGAAAATATTCGCCTGTATAATATTTTTTACTTTCCGCGAAAATTAAAACTCTAATTGTGCAAATGAAGTGCACTTCGTAATAAACTGCACCCAGGAGCCGCTCGCGAGCCAAGAAGGAAATTTCTGCATTTTTGAATGCACGCTGAATTATTGTAGCAGTTGTGAAAAGCACTTATAATTTGATCCTTGCATTTATGTGTATGAAATATCGTCAGTTATCGTCATCAGCCTATGTTAGTCCACTGCTGGACGTAGGCCTCTCCTATTAACTATGCGTATAGACGCATTAGGAGGTAAAATGCCCATAATCGCCACGCTGGGCAAGCGGATTGGCGATCGCAGCAATATGTCCACCATGATGATTGATGACGCTGCTGCCCATCATCAATCTTGTAGAATGGTCAGTGACACTTCAATCCCTTAGTCGACTCTTACGACGCCCACAGGAGGAGTTGGGGTGGTGACAAATGTATTCTTAATGCCGTCACCACATGGCAACCGTCACCACTCGGCAAATATATCGTCAGTTATATCGTGATATTGTGAATTAATGTAACCGTTTTCACGCGCGTGAAAAAATAAAATAGTATGAATGAGTCTCACGAGAGTTTTGTGTTTAAAATTAATGTAACCGCCAAAATGACAAAATTGAATGAAGTAGGTATTATCAAACCGCGATTAGAATGAGATTCGGAAGTACTGTTGATACAACAGTGTATAAGTCAATCTAGGATATATTCATGGTTACATTGATATATTCACAATTTCAATGCAGAGACTTACAGGCAATAAAATGAAATAATTACTCACTACATCTATAAACAACTCTTTTCTTGTTAAGCATTGTGTCATTTGTTGTGTCAACAGGGTGCTTAGACAAGTTGCCAATCGCTAACGCATAATCGTCAATCGTAAACGATAGGCAGCTAACTGTCTTTGTCGCACTAATATGAAAGAGTGACAGAGAGGGAAAACTACGATACGCTAGCAAGCGTTAGCGATTGGCAACTTGGCTAAGCATCCTGAGCATTGAGCAATTCTCAAAAAAGTTTGTACATTTGGATCACGGCTTCGATATTGATCAAAATTGGTAGACTGATCAAGTCAATGATCCACCACATTTCCCAAAATGTCCCAGAAAGTTTCTATGGAAGTATCCTTTTTTTTTGTAAGAGAAGTTGTTTACCATTATTTAGGCGCTAATATTGACTATTTACTAACCTTGACTTTTAATAATCAGTGAACCGATTGATTTCTTATGATCCTTTTTGTACCCAAATGAAGCGGTTCATTGCACATTTATTTTACCCGAACTAATTACTATTGAATACGGGTAATTGTATTTCCGATTGTAGAATCTGTTATTAGGGTTGCCAGACGTAATATAAATTATTGTACTGTAGGTTACAGTTTACGAAACGCATAAAGTACGCTAAAATACTTTATTGACTACGAAAAATTTGACTTAAATAGCCAGCAATCTCCTATTTCCCTTTAGATACTGTATTTTTTTTGTGTGTATTTTATTTTGTTCGTCCTTTAAACAGACATAATACCTACTGTATATCTCAAAACAAAATTTGGCAACCCTAGTTCCGTATGACACAGACACTTTTTTTTTAAAAAGTGGTAAAGTAGATTTAGGAGGAAAGTGCCATGAAAGGGACGTTAGCGTTAGGAACCAAGTACAATTTTTATTTTCTGCATAGAATTTGTCTGTTTCAAAACCAGTCCCTTTCATGGCACTTTCCCCCTACAAATTCAAATTACATTTTTTTTTCAAATTCATTACAAATCAAGTAGGATTTTACATCTACCTTCTTACCTTTCAATAAGTAGTAGTTCTTAGAGTACATTGTATTAGTCTTATAACCGTTGGCCTGAATAACCCGAAAGATTTAAACCACGTATTCTTAACGACAGTACGAGTAAATAACGTTGTATTAACATGGGTCGAAATGTGTGTTTTAATTGACCCACTTTTTCAATACAAATTAAATCATAGTAATAGCGTGTTTCTTTATGGACAAGCCTTTACTTCAGAGAGTAAGCGAATCAAATTAATCTCAAGTTGAGAAACAGGGAGCGAGCATGACACTTCACGAGTCGCTCCGATATCACACGAGGCACGGCGAATGCCGTGACACGTTTTCCGTAAAGAAGTGTCACAACATAGTCTATCATACAAAACGTTTGAAAGGATACAAAATAGAAAATTACGATTTTTTATAAAAAAAATTACCAAGAGCGTCAAAAAATAAAATTGATCTTAACTATTTACTATTAATCTTGATTATATCCAGGAGATCATGTCTCTTATTATTATACCTTATACTAAAGCAGGAAAAGGATGATTACTTTATTATTGATAGGATCATGCTAATCAGTACCTTCGTACACATACTATTTTAGGTAAATTCTCGATGTGTTGATTTAGTTGGTACTGAGTGAATTAAAATAAACAACCATGATAAACAGTTACTATCAATTTTTATTTATTTAATGTATTAGGTTTTCAAAGTGTGTACCGCCGGTTTCCGCACAAAGATTTAATCTTAAACGGATTTCGTTATTCAGGTTCACAAAGGTATTCTTTATTTCTTCTGAAGCGATTCGAATTCTGCCTAATAGTTCTTCTCTGGTGTTCACTAGTGTTTTGTATACCTTATCTTTTAGAGTTCCCCATAGAAAAAAGTCCAGTGGAGTTAAGTCAGGTGACCTGGCGGGCCACGCTAAGACGTTGCTTCCACGGCCAATCCACCTCTCAGGGTATTGTTCGTCAAGCCAATTACGAACTGCTAGTCCGAAGTGAGCCGGGCATCCGTCATGTTGATACCACATGGTTCTTCTGGTTTCCAAATCGATATCTTCAAGTAATTCGACTAATTCATTATTTAGAAAATGTAAATAATTTTCTGAATTTAATCTATTTGGAAATATGACGGGACCAATAAGTTTATTGCCAATAATACCAGCCCACAAGTTTACGGAAAATTTGTGTTGGTACGAATTTTCCCTTTTTGCGTGGGGATTTTCTTCCAACCACATATGTTGATTATGGGAATTAAATACTCCCTCTCTCGTAAACAATGACTCATCGGTCCACAATATTTTATTTAGAAATCCAGGGTCTTCAACTAATTTCTGGGTCATCCGTTGGCAAAAGGCAACCCTAGCTAGCCCATCATTATTTATTAAACCTTGCACTTTTCTGTAATGGTAAGGATGCAGCCCGTACCTTTTCCATACCTTCAAAACAAGTCGGTAATTAACATTCACCATTCGTGCTACTGCTTTTGACGATAATGTTGGATCTTCGGTAACCAAATTCATTATGCGATTCTCTGTTTGTATATCCAGATTTATCGCTCTTTCTCTTTGAATCTTTCCAAGCCCTTTTTCTCGAAACTGTCTGTGGATGTCTGTGAAAGTCGAATGATGTGGTACACGGCGACCTGGATATCTTCTTCGGTACTCAGCGACTGCTTGGAGCGAGTTACCATCACAAAATTCATACACATAATGAATATCCGCTAAATGTTCCGGCGGATAAAACGGCATAACGAATATTATTTATTAAATTATAACAGTGTAATTCTTACGTGACAATCAGTAATAATTTGAAATCAGTTTGTTTGAAATATGTCACATGTATCAATCATGTTCAACTTTAAAACTATCAATCAGCTAGTTGTCAGTGATGGCAAATAGGTTGCACTTTGGTGATTGAGAGCGGAATTAATCTAGTCTTATCAGTCTTACAATTTTTAAGTGTAATAAGAAAGATAAAGTGACAATTATTACCTACGCTGTATATCAATTTCATGTTACATATTTTTATCCACAATGAAAAATAATAATTTTCGGTAGTAAAACCTTTTTGTCGACAGGTACCAAACTTAATTAGGTAAAACTGGCTGACACCGATGCACCTAGGTAAGTGCGTCTGCGTGAAAGTAGTAGGTGACTACGTCATACCTTAGGGTGTGTTATACTTGAGATTTTTTTAATTATGATTTGTTTTAAATAATTAATATCTCCTTAATTATGAGGTTTAAGACTATGTGTTACTAAACTTTATATACTCTAATTAGGCTGTAGAATCGTTACATTAAATCTTTCGGGTTATTCAGGCCAACGGTGTAGAATAGCACCCAACCCCTAATGTTAACTGCATTCTTGGAACTGAAACTGTTGTGTGACGCGTGAACGCGTGGTGACGGCAGTAAGAATACATTTGTCACCACCCCAACTCTTTCAGTGAGTGTCGTAAGAGTCGACTAAGTAATTAAAGTGTCACTGACCATCCGTTTAAACAAGATTGACGATGGATAGCATCCTCACAGTGGACACACTACTGCGGTCGTCAATCTGCTTGCCCATAATAAGTAGTTAATCAGGTTTTATTTGGTCCACTTTCATAATTTTGAATTTATGGGTATATTTTCGATTATTTTTTCTAAGAACTCTTTCGGTTTTAATGGGTAAAAAATGTCCCATTTTTTCCTTTTTTGTTCACTATTTTCCATGCACCTTTATGGCTACCGACATACACTTTATATGGCTTTTTATTGCGGTAGCCATATAAAGTGTATGGAAAATAAAGGAGGAAATCCCGAAAATGTATGGGAGTATTGATTTTTTTCCTTTTGGTGTCCAAAGAGCTTGTGATTCTGTGTAGAAATACCTAACCTAAAATTTGTCCATTAATTCAAAATTATGAAAATGGACAAATTAAAAAGAAGTCCTCTAATACGAGAGGCCTAAATTCATCAGCAGTGGACTCAGATACCTATAGCCTGATAATGTATTTGTGAGGCACAGGTGAGGTATGGTAACAATACTAACAATATTTGGTACTTATAAAATAGCGTCCGTAGACGGTATTGTATGATTCTCTTTATAGTCCGACAGCGATACTCGCTACAAATGAATGGATATACGCAATTTATCATCCATTGTGAGGGAAGCAGGTGTCGGGTCGATTACATCGTTAATGCATTCTTACAAAAACCGGCCAAGTGCGAGTCGGACTCGCGCGCAAAGGGTTCCGTACCATTATCAATTTATTATTTAAAAAATACAGTTAATTCAACTTACCTCAAAAACTATAGGAGATAATTGAATCAAACCAAAAATCGTTGATAGAGTTTATTAATGTGCATAACATATATTTTTTTTAGAATTTTATATCGCGTAGTTTAAAAAATAGAGGGGGGGGGGGGGACACATTTTTCAGACTTTGAGAGCTGATATCTCGAAAATGATTTGCTTAAATAAAAATGAGATTTATAAACCTTCATATCATTTTCAAAGACCTTTCTATTAATACCCCACACGCTTATATACAACTAAAAAATTTTTTCTATCCCTCAGTTACATGTATGGAGGGCCCCCACCCCAATGGTTTTTTTTACAATTTAGTATCATAATCCTGTAGCGGTTCATACAACACATATTCTTACCAAATTTCGTTACTGTAGCATTTATAGTTTCCGAGTAAATCGGCTGTGACAGACGGACAGACGGACAGACGGACATGACGAATCTATAAGGGTTCCGTTTTTGCCATTTTGGCTACGGAACCCTAAAAAGGCTGAGTATACTACTTCGTCGGATACTGCCTGTACTAAAGAACGAAATAGAGACGCTGAAATAGCTACAGGATGTTTTCTTTGTTGCCGATAGCTTAGGGCTTAGAGGTATGCATATGCTCATAATATCGAACAACTTTTTCTATGCGACTCATCGAAATATCCAATAAAATATATATTTTTTGTACAGATGGTGGCCTTTTTAGGCTCTAGTGCGAGAAGTGTCTCATTTTACGTCAGGTCCAAAACTTCGGAGGGCCATCTGCACTAAAAAACGTCATACGAGACACTCGTAACTCGTGTCGATTTAAAACACTCCCTGTCGGTCGTGTTTTAAAACATCGCCACTCGTTTCCCATTTCATGTTTTTCGCACTTTTGTCGTAATGTACGTTGAAAACACCTTGTATAGCGCAGATAAGTACCTACCTAAATATTAGGTATCTGAATAATTTATATCGGAGTGCCAATGCCAATGGCACGATCGGACTAATCCCAGTAATGTTTTAAAATCTACCTACACAGTGTCCTTAGAAGGACCAAAACGATTGGAACATTCAAGGATACCTGGAAATAAGCGTCATACGAAATGTTGAACATTTTCACTGTGAAACTATTATGTTTCAATACTAAACATTTTCCATTAGGTACTTATACTTGGTTATTACTTATTATGTATAAAATTTTTGTAGGTATTTCAGAAATTACAAGCAACATTATTTTTCAGTTTTGTTGAGACAGTACGGTTCTGTGGGGCACAATTTGTTCATGTTTGACCAAAATTATCATGTTGTCCAAATGTCCACTTACAGAAGTTTTAGACGAGTGGAGATGAGTCTAAAATTCTAGGGACCTTCAATACAATATTTGCTCGTTATTAAGTTAAATGTAGACAAACGCATCAAGAAAAATCTGCTTAAACCTACAGTACAAGTCCAGTAAGTATCTTGTCTTTCGGGAAATAACATTTAAGTAATATGGGTAGGGTACCATCGAAGACACGAAATCTTCGACTAGTGTAAAAAGTTGAAGATTCCGCATTATTTTTTGAGTAGACTGGACAAAAAATTACTAAATAGCAATTTTGACAACATGGACTTTGCTATGTGACAATCTGCTCTAAAAATAAGCCGAGAATTTCATCTTTTCACACTAGGCGAAGTTAGGTATCCTAGGCGAAGACACGAGACTCGACGGTACTATTTGGATCGCTAAACATTAGATAACTTACCACGAACCAGCGACACCGTAGCAACAATGGCTAGTAACGTTCTCATTTTCGATTCGATTTACCGATTTTTATTGCTTGATTGTTCGATCGAATAATTGAAATATCCGTACCGATCCGTCCTGATGCGCGTGAGTGGACGAACTGACGCGCGATCATAATGGGATAAACTGACTAAAGTACAAGTCTAATAACATTAAATGTCGTATAAAGGTCTCTATTATGATGCTTATATGACGTTTTGGTTTGAAGTCTAGGGCTGGCATTGAGAGAGACAAATTGAGCTTCCTAGCAGTTAGTGATTTCTTTTTTTTTGTTGGGAAATCGTACTTGAAGTATGGATCGTACTGGTATGTTGTTAGTTTTTCTAGAATACATTTGTCATCACCCCATCTCTCTTCCCGCGGGTGTCGTAAGGGTCGACTAAGGGATTGAAGTTTCACTGACCGTTCTTTGATAGAAGGTTGATGATGGGCAGCAGCGTCTATGTCATAATGGACACATTACGCGATCGCTAATCCGCTTGCCCAGCGAGGCGATTATGGGTATTTACCTGCTAATGCGTCTATACGCATAGTTAATAGGAGAGGCCTACGTCCAGCAGTGGACTGAGATAGGCTGATGATGTGATAATAAGCAGAGAAGGCTAACCAAACTTTGTGTTAAGCAGAGTAATGAGCAGATTAAATGAGGTAGCAAAATTAAAATTACGCTACAGTGAGTTATAAGAAAATCATGACTGAAATGTAGAGTTTTCTGCTTTTCTGCTTATTGTCAGTAATACAGCGTGGCCTGGGCTTAGGCAAATTTCGAAATTGAGGTTTATAAAAGTCCCGGAGACCTGATTATTCCAAATATGGATTTGTTTGGGCACATTCAGATTAGAATCAGCTTATTTGATTCTAATAATAATAAATATACACTTAAATTGCCATTATGCGCCGTATATTGAAATGGTTTTTCTACGAACAAATAAAACATAGAAGCCGCACGCCATACTAAATTGCCTTTCAAAAACGGTCCTGAATTTTAGTTGACAAGTGTCACCCCCTCTTCAATGCATCACGGTAATGAAAATGAATATCAATATCAACCTATAAAAACTTAAGACGCCATTTAAAAATAGTAGTGATTGGTCAATCAAAGTTTTGATTGGCTATATTCTATAAAGATTTGTCAAAGAAGTTGCGCCGAAATATGCGCAGTGTTAAGAAAAGCACTTTGTCCTGCCCATCTTGGCACAATTGAACAATCGGTTTTGGGGGCATTTTTGAGCTGGCGTTAGACGTCCATGTTATATATGGTCGCAATGATTTTTCATCTTAATAAATCCGATAAAGTTCTGAAGTTCCTAAGTGAAAGTAAAGTTAAAACTGTAATGACTTCATTTGTTTTATAATAAGACACGTCGGTACAGAATCCATAATATTGATATTAGAGACATGGCTGACGCACGTGGAGTAAAATTGCTAGATTGGTCAGATTATCTCGTAGACGATTGCGTTACGGAACATTACTTGGCTGTAATAGAGGAAATATTATACTAAGTACCAACAGCAATTTCAAAGATTGGTAAAGTTCAGTACTCTGAGTAGGTAAGTATTCTACAGGTACCTATTGGCAGGTAGGTAGTATTTTAAGTGGTGGACTTAGAGGGGAATACGGAATTACGGACAATAGTCAATATAATTTATGATAATAGTCTTCGCAATTGTTCGAATTTTATAGGACCTGCCAGCCTACATAATCTTTTGTCATTCTTGTCTAGTGCAGGAATATACAATTTTAATAGTATGTACCTTGTTCTGGTTAGGGTGCATTCAGACCAAACCAATCGAGTATTCGCTATTCTATCCCCCACTCTACGAAATCAACGAATCACGTTTTGTGTAACTATCGAATTTCGTAGAGTAGAAGGTTAGAATAGCGAATGCTCGTTTGGTCTGAATGCACCTTTACAGTAGAGACTTATACGGGGTGACGAAAATAAGTGCATTCTGATCACCCTGAGGTTTTTGGATATAGAATACAGCTGTGGGGTTTTTTTAGATATTTGCTTAAGTAATGTAGGGCTTGACCTCCTCTCCTCGTAGAAGTGTGTAGCTTTATCAAAACCACTTCTAAAACTTCAAAATGTATCCAAAAAGACCCTATAGGGGACCTATTCCGATTCATAAAACCTCACAGTTAACTGGAATGCCATTCAGAATACGATATTTTTTATTATTTAATGGGTCCCAAAATGTGTGTTACTATCTAAATAAATTTGAAATAATCAAGAGTATGACCCGTGGTCCCTTGAGCGAGTAGTTATTAAGAATCCTGAAAAAATAAGTACCTATTTATTTTTAGGACTAATTTGGAAATGGTTTACTTTACTTATAGTTACTTATGTAAGTATTTGACAACAGTACATGAAATTAAATTAATTTATTTTTAATTACTTATTTTGATTATGAAGATACAGTCGCCATCATACGTAGCGTCCGGGGTGTTCAGAAATATCTCAACACGCCTTTATTGCCATAACCTCCGTATCTATTTGTCAGCCTCCGTCACAGAATATATAAAGTACCTCCGTAGCCTAGTTGGTAGTGACCCCGCCTACGAAGCTGGAGGTTCCAGGTTCGAATTCCAGCGAGGGCATTATTTGTGTATTTATTTTTCTCAAATATTTGTTCCTTGATCGTGGCTGTATATGTATTTAAGTATCTAAATATTATCTGTTTATTATACAGGGTGGAAAGGGACGACGTTCCTTCCCGCTACCGACCGAGTCTACTACCAACCATTACGATGACCTTTCAGTATGGGACCAACATCGAAAGCGTACATGGAAAATTGACTTTTCCATACCATTGAACTCTAACTAATCACTCACTTTGTATGAGTGGTTAATTTTTTTTTTATATTTCGATGTTGGTCTCATACTGAAAGTTCATCGTAATGGTTGGTAGACTCGGTCGGTAGCGGGAAGGAACGTCGTCCCTTTCCACCCTGTATATGTCGTCGCCTGGTACCCACATCACAAGCCTTAATTGAGCTTACCGTGAGACTAGGTCGATTAGTGTAAGATGTCCCAAGATATTTGCTACCTATACTCAAATACTACGGACGCTATGTTATATCTGATGGCGACTGTACTCGTAGGTACCTAAGCATAAGAATATTATGTCAAGAGGGGACAATGTTCTATAAATCGTCCTATTTATAGGTACCCACAGTAAGCTCAATGAGGTTTGCGTTGTGTGTATATTTACTTTCCTCAAAAAGCGATCTAAGCGCCCCGGATTTACCCTTCTCAAACATTATTATGGGTCTTGAAAAACTCAACGTTTATTTATTGAGTAGGTACACTTGCTGTGCCAACTGAGACGATCGTTCGGAGGATATCAGTCTACTTTTTAGGGTTCCGTAGCCAAAATGGCCAAAACGGAACCCTTATATTCGCCATGTCCGTCTGTCCGTCTGTCATTGAATAGGTCTTTTAAAAACAATAAGGGACTTGAAAGAAAGTTTTTTTCTAAAGTCCATATTTTCGGACATAATCGCTCCAGAAGAAAAAAAATTGTGTCCCCTCCTTAACTTTTGATTCGTAGGTCCAAAAAATATGGCAAGTGCCCCCATTGCCCCATGGATCCGCGCCTGGAAGTAAACAAAAGGTTCTGTAATTTCTGTATGAACGCCTGGTAAAATGTTCACGGCAATGACTGCCACGAGTGAAACGTAAGGCGCCGCATAGGCGCGGATAGCTTGGCCTGAAGCCCGCGGCCCCGCGGCGTTTTATGATTAACTGCTCCCCAATTACAGCATTTTCATTAAGTGTATCTCGGCACAGCAGCCAACATTTCATGTCAGCCTCCGTAGCCTAGTTGGTAGTGAGCCTTCCAACGATGTTCTAGATTCTAATCCCGCTGAGGGCATTATTTATGTATTTATTATGACAAATATGTGTTCCTTTGGTCGTGGTTGTCTATATTTAAGCATCTATTATATCCAGGATGACATTTTGGTTCATTGGCCGTGTGGTGAAGGCAGTAAGAATACATTTGTCACCACCCCAACTCCTCCTGCGGGTGTCGTAACGTAAGAGTCGACTACGGGATTGAAGTGTCACTGACCATTATTTGATAAAAGATTGACGATGGGCAGCAGCGTCATCATAGTGGACACATTACTGCGATCGCAAATCCGCTTGCTAAGCGTGGCGATTATGGGCATTTACCTCCTAATGCGTCCATACGCATAATTTAAAGGAGAGGCCTACGTCCAGCAGTGGACTATCATAGGCTGATGAGGATGATGATGATGGATGACATTTTGGTCGTGGGGCAAGAGTGAATACATTCACTATGGAGGCAACCAAGACATGAGTTTATTGATACTCAAGTATCAAATAAGGCTCACTTAACTCATAATTAGGAGAATATCGCCAGCGGTAGCATAGCAGTAGTTTTTTTTCGGGTACCTACTTATACTTATCCTAGTAAAGTATTGTAGTATAGTAAAGTATTTCGAACATAATCAGCCCAGCTGCTCTTGAGTAAATACGGAACCTTATACTGAGCATGGCTTGACATGACATACTCTTGGCCAGTTTTTCGAATTTGGAAGTTATTTGATAAACCATGAACTGATATTACGGTGGTTACTGCATAAAACCAAACGCCTGCAAAACATGTCGCGGCAAGATCGAAATAGCTTGTGCCTGGAGCCCGTCAGATAATGGATGGCTCGCTTTATGTGCAGCCTGCGAGGATTTTATGATTTATCGCCGCATCCGCGGTTAGTCGAGCGGATTTATCGTAGATGTAGTTTGTGGAACCACTTATGTGTCGAAATGGAAACTGTGCTGCACTATAACATGGTACAATCAAGAGGAAAAATGTATGTACCTACATTGGGGCATTCCACGAGAATATCCCGTACGAAATGCTTTTAACTACTTGCGTTGGATCCGTAAAGCTGATGAAAATACTATCGATTTGTAAGACAGGCAGGAACATTATTGTTTAAATACTTAGCATTTTCAGGAGTTGCAGAAGAATACCGTTGTAATCCCTTAAAAGTTAGTCCAAATCCCGGGATAATAAGAAAAGTGAAATGTTACAATGTCATTTCAAATCTTTTCTTTCAATACATATTTTTTCACTTGACTGGGCTAGACAGACATAAGTAAATAACTATGGGTGATAGAACAGGAGTAGGTAACAGGATAGAATAATAAGCAAAAGCTTAATATATGATGGAAAGCTTATAAATAGCACAGATATTTATACGTCGCGGAAAAATACACATGTATGTAAGTAAAATAAGGAAAACAATTTTCCTTAGTTTCAAAGGAGCTCTTATTATTATATCACTCAATTTTCTCCATCAGTGACATCAGAGAACCCTTATTATGTTATACCATAGAAAAATAATAGATCTTAGAATTCTTAGACTGTGCACTTGTATGTACAATGTACATGATTAAAGAATGTATTAAAGTATTAATAATACGTTCAATATGCGATTCCTTGAGAATTCATCTATTAAAATTGGCGTTGAAAATATCGGAAAAAATACAATGTTTTTTTTCGGGAATATATGAAAATTTAGTTTTTTTCTGTTTTGTTCGGATTTTTACAGAAATAATCAATGTCACTGTCACTCCTTGTCATCTATTTCAATTTACTTTTCTTCGATGACATCGCGTTATCCTGGTAAAAGTGAAAATTAGATCTAATTCGCATTGGTTTAGAGTTGAAAATTATAGTGGAAACTTTGATTGAAATTTTCGAAATCCGCATAAAAACAAGCTGTTTGGAAGAATCAGGATTTAATCCGGAAATTTTTAACGCTAATTAAACTCAATCAATAGTATCTATATCAACTCAATCAATAGTATAATAGTATACAGGGCGTTTTTGGGGGGGGGGAAGCTAGGGTATGGTCTTGGTGGGAATAGCTGATAGTGAGAACAGCATTACCTATAAAATGCCAAGAAACCATCTGCTGTGTTTGTAGCGGAACACCGTATTGATCGCAGAGCCCTAGCCAGTCCGCGTCATCCACGTCCCCGCCGTCCCCCCTGGGAACTGCTGCAGCCGCGCCGCCGCGCGACCGCTACCTCTGTGCTGCAGCTGAGCTGAGGATGCAGGGCGAAAGGCGAATCTTCTGCGCCTCAAAACAGAACCAACTCACTAGGGAGGATACCCGAAACAAAACCGAGCATGCCCAAAGGCTTCGAGGTGGCAGCCCCACCATTGGGCTAGGGTATAGTGGACTAATCCTTCGCTTACCCGAAATCCAACGATTAAAGAAACTGAAACAGTGCAAAACCGGACCGATCAAACTACGACGACCTTTGGCATGAAAATACGGACACGAATTGCTTGCTGGAATGTGCGAACACTGAGCGAAGATAGCCGACTAGCCCAAGCAGAAGCAGAAATGCTCCGATACAAACTGCAGATACTCGGTCTTAGCGAAGTGCGCAGAAATGGATTCGGAGAACTGAGAACGTCCAGGGGCCTCACTTTTCTTTACTCCGGGAAGGAAGATGAAGAGGGCGTACGTGAGAACGGCGTAGGATTCCTCCTTTCTGATGCTGCGAAGAAGAGCCTGCTAGACTGGAAACCCATCTCAGATAGAATAGTTACAGCCCGATTTAACAGCAAAGCCCGTAAGATAACCGTCGTTCAGTGCTACGCGCCCACAAACCTGGCATCAGAGGAAGACAAGGACGATTTCTACAGTGCACTCAACCTGACTTTGAAGAACACCCGCAAGCAGGACATAGTCATCGTCATGGGAGACCTAAATGCCAAGGTTGGCACAGACAACGACGGTTGTCAAAGACACATGGGCAAAAACGGGCTGGGAGTCCGGAACGAGAACGGGGAGAGATTTTTGGAATTCTGTCAGGACAACGACCTTACCATCGGAGGCACATTATTTATTCACGGAGACCACCATAAATACACATGGAACTCACCCGATGGAGTCACCAAGAACCAGATTGACCATCTTGCCATCAGCTCCAAATGGCGATCATCACTGCTCGACGTTCGCAACCGTCGTGGCGCGGATATCGACAGTGACCACCACCTAGTCGTCGCAGAGGTGCGGCTAAAAGTAGCAGTAGCCCGAGCTGCCAGCGCGACTACCAAGATGGGCAAACGTTTTGAGGTCAACAAGCTGCAGGACCCAGATGTAAGAGACGCCTTTAGGCTCGAACTGCGAAACCGCTTCTCCGTTCTCGATGCGGACCCAACCACTTCTGTCGACGCGGAGTGGAACCACATCAAAATGGCCTATACAGAGACCAGCTCCGTTGTCCTTGGACACAAAACACACACACGCGAAGACTGGATGTCACAAAATACCTGGCACCTGATCGAAGAAAGGCGCGAGCTACATCTTCAACTTCTGGCAACTAGTGACGAGGCAATGCGCACAGATCTGAGGCGCCAATACAGACAAGTCCGTAGAAAAATCTACCGAAGTACCCGTCATGACCGTCGAGTATGGGCTGAAGAGGTTGCAGACTGCGCCCAGCGCGCCGCCAACTCCGGTAATCTCAGGGAGATGTACAAGGCGACGAAGACCTTGGCTGGTAATAGGAACCAGAGGAAGAAGAAGCCTTTGAAGGACAAAACAGGTCAGTTTATTGTGACATCGGAGGGACAGCTTCAACGCTGGCGGGAGCACTTTGAGGAGATCTTCCAAGTCCCGAACGACCCCGTTACGCTTGCAAGTGCTGCCAGCTTGCCTGCACAAAACCTGGACATAGATGTGTCTCCCCCTACAGCTGACGAGGTATTAAAGGCCATCCGATCGCTGAAGAATGGAAAAGCCCCAGGAGTAGACCTTATCACAGCGGAAATGCTGAAAGCCGACATCCCTTCCGCTCCGCTGCAAACGCGCTGACGCCTCTCCTGAGGAACATCTGGTCAGCCGAAGAGTTGCCTGGTGACTGGAGCAATGGCCTTCTGATCACTGTACCCAAGAAGGGAGACCTCACCTCAGTCAATGTGGCAATTGGAGAGGTATCACTTTGCTCTCGATTCCTTCTAAGGTGCTCTGCAGGATAATCTTGGACAGACTTTCGCGGGCCGTAGAACCTCTTCTCCGCAAAGAACAGGCTGGTTTCCGGCCCAATCGATCGTGTGCGGACCAGATTAACACCTTGCGCATAATCCTCGAACAGGCATCAGAATGGCAGAGGGAAATGTACCTGACCTTTGTGGATTTCGAAAAAGCCTTCGACACTTTGAGATGGAACTGTATCTGGGATCGGCTACGTGAAATTGGAGTCCCCGAGAAGATTACAAACATGATTAAGGCCATCTACATGAACTACTCCTGTAGAGTAACTCACGACGGTCTCATCTCGGAGGACATACCTGTTCATGCGGGTGTACGCCAGGGGTGTCTTCTTTCCCCTCTCCTCTTCCTTGTCGTTCTCGATGGCATCATGGTCAAGACCAACAGTAAGCGCCGCGGCATAGAGTGGGGGCTGTCCAACGTGCTGGAAGACTTAGACTATGCCAATGACCTATGCCTATTGAGCCACACACGTGCCGACATGCAAGCCAAAATGGACGACCTACGGCGAGAGGCCTTGGAGACGGGACTTAAAATCAACACCAGGAAGACCCAAGACATGAGGTGCGGAGCAACCAGCTCGGTACCGTTGCTCATTGGCACAGAGGGCGTGGAGACAGTCCACAAATTTACGTACCTCGGTAGTGTAGTGTCGGAAACTGGAGGGACCGAAGAGGACATCGCTTCAAGGATCGCCAAAGGGAGAGCAACCTTCGCACAGCTCCGTCCTGTATGGCAATCGCGGAAACTGACTCGGAGAGTTAAGCTCAAGATATTCCGGTCCAACGTGAAATCTGTGTTGCTGTACGGATGTGAGACGTGGAAGGTCACTAAAGACATCTCGCACCGGCTACAGGTCTTTATCAACCGCTGTCTTCGCCGCATTCTCGGCGTGTTCTGGCCCGAAAAAATCTCCAACACAGATCTATGGGAACGCTGTGGTGAGATTCCGATCGACCAGCAGATCAAACGCCGCAAATGGAACTGGATTGGCCATACGCTCCGAAGGGACCCCGACCATATACCGAGGCAAGCCCTAGACTGGAATCCCCAAGGAAAGCGAAAACGTGGCCGCCCCAAGCAGACCTGGCGGCGGACGATCACTGCAGAAGCGAAGGCGATAGGGATGACCTGGAGCGAAGTAAAGCGCGAAGCTCAAGACCGTTCGGGATGGCGACGCACTGTGGACGCCCTCTGCCCCATCTAGGGGACATAGGACATTAAGTCAAGTAAGTCATACAGGGCGTCCCAAAGTTATGGGACATGAAGGGGAAGTACCTTAAATATCGTAGATAGGATATTTTGCTGAAAGAAGACTTTATTTTATTTCAAAAATTAAATAATACTGCATTCAAAAAACATAACCTACTTTAAAACAAAAAAAAAAAAATTACGTAATTTTATGAAGTCATTCGAAAGAATGGATAAAAAAAAACAATTTTTCTTAAGAGACATTGTATCTAAAACTAAAAGAATAACCAAAAAGTTTGGTTCAAAATTCGAAAAAAATTGTAGTCGGTTCGATTTCCGGGTGAAGCAAGTATTTTTTTGAAAAACTTTGAATGCAGAATTACTAAATTTTAAAAATAACATAAAGTCTTCTTTCAGCAAAATACACTATCTACGATATTTAAGGTTCCCCTTCATGTCCCATAACTTAGGGACGCCCTGTATATGCCTACAAAAAGCTATGCTTTGTTATTAAGTACTCCGTGATGATAGCTTACCTACCAAGCACCAAGATTCTTTTGTAAGATGTATTTTTTCAACACCATTCTTATTGCACAAAATCAAGTATGTAGGTACCTATATTATAAACAAAGAATGCAGCAAGATTGTACAACGGTGTCATTACCTACCCCTTTAAAATCTCTTCCAGCTAACCTTTATGTAACTGACAATAGGCTGATGTAGATAGAGTAGAGACATCATATGATGTACCTAGGTAGACACATCATATCGTATACCTACGGACATCTTATTTGCCGAAACACAAAAGATGTGATTTAAATCTTCACTAACATAATAATATATTCAACCCGTTCAGTCGTCGACTTTCCGAACTAAACAAGATCGTATACGTAAGAGTTTTGCTCACGGATATTACAACAATAGATTCTCTAGGGATACCGGACTGAAGCACGATTCACACTGACAGGGCGGAATCGGCGCGCAAGTCACATTTTGTACGGCCGCAAAACTTGTAGAAGTACAAAATATCGTATTCCAGTCTAGTACAAACTATCGGAGCCCGGTGTGGATGGGCCCTGGACTTTCCCCAGCAGCCCATCGGCTGTCTGATCGCTTTAGCGTACTGGGGCCTATTTCTCGAAAGCTTGTAACTTGTAATACAAGCGGAAGTCCTTATCTAATGAATAGTGTTAAAAAGAGACTTCCACTTGTATTACAAGTTACAAGCGTTCCAGAAACGGGCCCGTGGTGTACTTATACTTATACAAATACAAATTACTGATAGTTGAATTTAAAATTTGTGAACTAGGTAGTAACAGCGTCGCTTTTGCTTTGTTCGGTTCGAATTTGACGCCAACGAAGTTAGTTACTATTATTTTAACAATTAGCTTCAAAATAGCAAACACCGCCAATCCGCATCCCTAGCGTGGCGATTATGGGGATTTACCTCCTAATGCATAGGTAATAGGAGAGGCCTATGTCCAGTAGTGAACTAACATACGGTGATGATGTGAAACACTAGCGGGGCATCACGACTTACGAAGCTAAATCATAAAGCCTAAGAAAACGGTGATTGAGAATTGAAAAACGAGTATTTTTTGTCGTGACCCAATCAAACAAGGGTTTCATCTTACCCCAAGGCATCCTGTACGCCCATTGTGCGCTTCAGCGCTTCCAACACCGATTCTAGCCGGCCAGTGTATATCGTACATAAGGAAGTCTCGAAATAGACAGTATTCAAATGATGAAACTTATTCATTCGAGCAACGTCCCTTCGGGCAATTGTGAAATAGCATTGTTTTGTCTTTGCTTTCGCAGCAGGAGGTTAAGTAATACAACAAATGTTCCTGGATAAGCTTGATGGAGTTTTGATGAAATTTTAATATATTTCGACATCTGATTTTATTACATCTCTATTGTTCGTTTCGATTTAATATCGATTGCCCAAACGACTTTCCTGTGGTTTTTCTGTTGAAATCCTTTGATCCGTTAGCATTATGCACTAGTTCCAGTGCGTGGTTTAAGGTTCATTCAATCTGCTTATTTGAAATAAAAAACTCTCGTGAGGCTTGTTCATACTAAAATCATATTTTATGATTTTTAAAACGAAAAATGCTCGATAAATAAATGTTTCACTCCATATGTCCAATTATGTATCAGGCGCTTCCTCATGAGCCTAACCCCATGCTGCGCGATGAAGACTACTGTGATGTGGCTATTATTTAAAGCTATTTAAAAAAAATTACATGCTTTTATGAAAACAAAATTTCAATGTCACATTTTTGTTACGGAGTTATCCATATAGTTTGTATAAGTAACTTTCGTAACAAAATCGAAACGTTCGTGATTTTTGTTTTCTTCAAGCCCTTAACCCTATTTATTGTCTGTTACGAGGGGCCGCACATACTTAGTGTGCCACTAAGAGGGATAGACATAGTCACTTACTACTAAGAAGATACTTGTGTGTGTGGCACTTAGTAACGTATTCAACGCATTTGTCTGGCACTTACATTTAGCATCTAATGCACACACACACAAAAAATAGTGGCACAGTGATAAGGACGGACGATTATCGTTCCTTTTCACTTCCACTAGTAAAAAGTTTCATAAGACCATCGCTTTCGTTCTTGCTATTATTATTATAACGTTGTCAAATCCATATTAATCCTACATTCATGGTCTGTTATAAATTTTTCTCCGCTTTCACATAATGTATGTACAGTCGCCATCAAGTATATCGTTGCGTTCGGAGTGCTCAAAAATATCTAAGCACGCTTCTATCGATTTAGCAATAAAGGCGAGTTCAGATATATTTTAACGCTTCGGACGCTACTATACATCTGATGGCGACTGTACCTACGAGTACTTAACGGAAGCTAAAAAAATGTAGAGATTTTTCGTACTAGATAGGTGATTATATATGATACCTACATTTTTGTAACGTCTTTAAATACCTCCTCAAAATAAGGAAATACTAGAAATCTAAAAAGACATTAATTAAAAAAAACAGTATTTTTCGCTGTTACTCTCATAGTTGGGGCTGGTACCCGTATATCTTCGTTATAATTTTCTCGTTCGCGTATATAATATTTTTTACTTTCTCCCCTCAAAACATTTTATCTAATTTATTACAGACACTTCAAAAACTCCATTAGCGTGGAAGTGGAATGTTTCAGCACGCACCCATACAAAGTAATTATTGTTAATTTGGCAAATCGCCACTAACCGCAGGCTTGGCGCACTATACTACTTGGATATAATTATTGTGGTATACAAACCCCAATACATTATTATGCAATGGACAGGGCCATTTGATTTAACGCAAAGAAGAGCTATACACAATACTTAAAATGTTTTTTTAGTACAGATGGTGTACTTTTTACGCTTTAGTGCGAGAAGTCGGTCATTTTACGTCAGGTCCAAAACTTCGACGGGCCATCTGTACTAAAAAACGTCGTACGATAAACGTGCAAATACGAAATTCGTAACTCGTGTCGATTTAAGACACTCCCTATCGGTCGTGTTTTAAAACGTCGCCACTCGTTTCGAATTTCATGTTTTTCGCACTTGCGTCGTAATGTACTATTTTACATAAGGTCAGTGCGGGTAAGTCCGACATATTTTATTT
Source organism: Thaumatotibia leucotreta (assembly GCA_025490895.1). NCBI lineage: Eukaryota > Metazoa > Arthropoda > Insecta > Lepidoptera > Tortricidae > Thaumatotibia > Thaumatotibia leucotreta. The sequence goes on along the minus strand of JALPQI010006564.1, from coordinate 39,560 downwards.
TGAAGGAAAGTCCGTCATTTGCGTTCAATTAGGGTCGGAAATTAGTGGGTAGACGGACTTTTCGGATAGACGGTCTTACTCGCATTGACCTTACCTTATTTTTGGTCGTTAGGTGTCATACTCATCTTTGAATATAAAATTTTTGTTTCTCATTTCTTCGGCGTCCGTAAATTAAGGTAAATCGGAGATTTTACTTTTCATTGAGAGGTGATATACGCCACACTGGGCAAGCGGGTTGGCGATCGCAGTATATAGGTAGGTACCTTTCGTAAGTAAAAAACTAAAAAAAATTAAACAAACCTAAAAACTCATTTTAAGTGAAAAACCAGTTACACAACATTTGTACCTAAATATTTGGCCTGGTAGCCGGACGTTTCATCCATCAACAAGGAAAATCCTAAATGTAGTAATGCAGTTGTGATTTAACACAGTAATGGCATAGTATGTAGGTATACTACATGCCATTACGATGAGGCTACACGTACTCCTTTCATTAGTAGTTTGCGGAGATCCTGGAATGAAGTATTTAACGGAATAGCTTAGGTAAACTAGGACTATGATTTAAGTGTGCAGTGTGCGCCATAAAACGAATGGAGCTACACAGAGTACCAACTAGGGATCGCAGTTGTGCCCGGGTTTCAGGTAAGGTATGTAAGTTTCTCATACCAGTGTTACACGTACACAGGTTTCTGACCCGATTTACACGGGTATTTAGAGTCCGTGTAAATAATACCTGTCTGCACGGGGACACTGGTATTATTTGCACGGGTATTAATTACCCGCGGGTTCGGGGAGGTACTTGACGAAAAGCGTACGAACGGGTACATAAGAGACCTCGACGAAAAGGGTACTTAAGAGCTACAGTACAAATGGATAGGCAGGCGGAAGGTTACTACCAAAAATCAGCGTCATATACTTTGTAGCCAAGGTTGCCCAATAGGTCGATACACATTCACCTCATCAGCCTATCTCAATCCACTGCTGGACATAGGCCTCTCATTATCTACGCGTATTGACGCATTAGGGGTAACTAAGCGCCCATTATAGGGATGATGTCTGTAGTTAAAATAAATTATTTAACATTATGCACGACATAATACACGAAGAAATTATTACTAAGACGTAGATTGCAGTAATTTTTGTACAGAACTTCTATTTAATAAATCGAAGAGAACTTGAAAAAACGAAAGAGTAAATAGGTAATTTGGCAGTACTCAAACGTGACGTCACTTTTGAGTATTTCATATAAAATTCCATAGTAGTGATGTTTTGACAGTTCGAAAAAAGATGCTGATTTGACTTGCCAGTCATCATGCCTATTGCCACTGCCCAGTGGGCAAGCGGATTGGCGATCACAGTAGTATCACTATGATGATGCTCCTGCCTAATGCGTCTATACGCATAGTTAATAGGAGAGGCCTACATCCAGCAGTCGACTAACATAGGCTGATGATGTGTGATGTTATACAACAAACATGATAATTGAGTCGCTTAACTTCAAACCCGGGTAAATCCACTCTGCCAATAGAGAGCATTTAATTGCAATCGCCTAGTTTATCTTTAAACTTCAACTCCATTGACAGGGTGGATTTACCCGGGTTTGAAGTTAAGCGACTCAATTCTTCTCGCTATTTTGCCGTTTTTATAATAAATTAATAATGGCACGGGGCATGGAATCTTTCGTGCGCAAGTCCGACTCCCACTTAGCCGGGATTTATAGGTTAACTTAGTAGTTTTAGTAAACAGTATATACGTGTATCACTGAATAGTTGTGTAAACCTCCAGCCTCCGTAGCCTAGTAGGTAGTAACCCTGCCTACTAAGCTGGAGGTTCCGGGTTCGAATCCCGGCGAGGGCATTATTTGTGTATTTATTTATCACAAATATTTGCAGTGGACTATCGTATGCTGATGCATGCATGCATGCATGGTAAATTAATAATGGCACGGGGCATGGAATCTTTCGCACTTAGCCGGGATTTATAGGTGAACTACTAAAACAGTATACGTGTATCACTGAATAGTTGTGTAAACACTCGTTGAAAAGACCCAACACGATTCGTTACCAGAGCAAGGCCTGCATGTAGTTAGCAGCCGGATCCTCGGGTACAATTGGTGACGCCTTTGTTCATTTCGCTACGGTAAAACCCGGCGATGGCTTCTGCCTAGCCGTGCCAAGGACCTCACTCGGCCTTTTACCTTCGGAGTTACTTTAGCATATTAATTTAGGAATTGTTTTCGGAATTATGTGTAGGCAGTAAATGCCGTTACTGCCTGTGTAATCAAAACTTATTATTATTTTTCATTTCATCATGTAACTATAATGACACCCGTACTTTATTTTGTAGTAGGCTTTGGCACTTCCCAGAAGATCAATCAGTAAACTGAACGAACTTTCCTTCCATGAGGCTTTTTACTGCCCAAGCTATTTCACTGTATAGTAATCACATTGCGAAAGCGATAGATCTTGCAGTTCCATAGGCTCATCATGATCAATCTATGGTCGCATTCTTTGTTGTCAATCTGCAAGCCAGGTACCACTACCACACAACAAATGTCGTGTTCCCGCATTGCTTCCGCCAGGCGTCAGCGTCGTCAGCGAGGGAGAGGCCTTCCAAATACAAACCAGAAGATATGGCGGTACATTCCATAAAATTAGAATGAAGTTTTGAATAAAACACATTGATTGAACAGTTTTTGAATACTTAGGTACCTTTCCCGTAGAAGCTTCGTTGTACTGTTCTTAACCTTGTCGTTTAGTCTCGGCAATTGTTTACATTGAAAAACTACCGGTTGGGCAAAAAACGTTGCAAGAATTCTTGTAAACAAAACGAATGGCTATGCCGTTCTGATGTAACGTGTTACGAACGCTTAGCGGCGATTGACTCATGGCGAATCTCGAAGCAATCATGATTATGTGATTTATGGGGTATGCTACGTCCATGTAGTTTCCTAAAAAATTTGATTGTACACGCTTGTTTCCTAGCTACCTATTCTATGTTCAGCCGATTCGTCAATCTCATCATAGAGGACACTTTACTGCGATCGCCAACCCGCTTGCCTGGCGTGGCGATTATGGGTATTACCTCATAACTAGGAGAGGCATATGTCCAGCAGTGGACTGACGATGTGATGTGAAGGAGCACAATGGCATACAAATTTACGGACCCGGCTATACCTACAATCTACAGAGAGTCCATAAGTATGATTATAGCACCGCCCATACCTTCTCTGCTTTGCCTTAAACTTGACTGGTAGAGAATGCCCTTGGCATTAAGTTCGCCTTTTGAACGTTAAGATTTGCTTTTGTGCAATAAAGTTTAAATAAATAAATTATGCAGTGTCGCGTGATCGTGCACCGTTGTGGAGAGCCGTTTTATAATATGAAATATTATCGAAATATAATTTGACACATGCCCTTTCTCTTATCTTGTTTGACGACATAATAAAGGACTCTAAAATTATTAGCGCTGTGTCACGCCTAACTTACGTTTCAGACCTTAAAAGCCCTGAATGAAGATTTATAGTCAGGTGTCTGTTTTCTTTATAATTATTATATTCCGCCGCCGGCGCCCCATTGTTTAAATTAGCCATTAAAGCCTCGTGTTGATTTCGCTCGTATTCTTCGGGATTTATAGCTTGTTTCATAAATATCTTATTAAGTTATTTTAGTCATCATCATCTCAGCCATAAGATGTCGACTGCTGAACATAGGCCTCCCCTCTGGACCTCCACATGTACCGTTTAGATGCGACCTGCACCCGGCGTGTCCCAGCGACCTTCATAAGGTCGTCTGTCCATCTTGTGGGTGGACGTCCTACGCTGCGTTTGCCTAGCCGTGGTCTCCACTCGAGCACTTTTCGACCCCATCGACCATCTGCTCAGCGTGCAATGTGGCCTGCCCATGCCACTGCAGCTTGCTTAATATTGTGTCTGTTGTTCCCTTCATATCCCATAGTGTTGAGACGCCCTGTATAGGAAATATAATGAATATTGATTGGTACGGAATCTTTCGGGCGCGAGTGCAACTTGCACTTACTAACCTATTTTAATAAACTGAGCACATGGCGTGCAAATATCAATTACCATTTTCAATGCTTTGCATTAGGTTGGAAAAGCTGAACTTGACACAATTCTCATTAACTATGTAATTATTGTAATTATATAATATTCATGGTCGCGCTCCAGTTTGGCATTGTGAGTGGCCGATGAATGATTGTTTACATTTTGTGAAATACAATGCCATTCTTTACATTGACGCACATATTTTACACATTAGGTAATGCAATCGTAAAGGAGATTATCTTCATAGTTAAGTAGATGTAGTACTTAGATATGGTCTGGATAATCAACTTGTCAATAGGAAAAGGCGACAAGTTAAAAACTATTTGGCTGTCCATAAATAAATTGAATACGCAGCACTATGTTACTGTTATAAATTGTTAGACTGAGTACCCCTAGATACATACGAGTACGTACATAAATAGGAGGCAAAAGATTTTCCCTAGCTACATTATTTTACATTTACGGTACAACTTAAGATGATGGGACAATTTGATTAAATAATGACTAGATTAAGATAAAGTGATCAAATCCACGTACCTATACCTAGATTACCTAGACATGATCTGTTGATTTATTTAACTTTGTATCTTTTTAAGCACATGCGGACTTTAATATTCATTAATTTAACCCGAAGTGCGTTCACACACTTGAACATACATTTTACCTAACCAGAGATTATAGAGCTACTCTGTGACCTAACGTAGTTACTAACTTCCTATTTGTAACCCTACCCAGCAATATGTAAAGGGTTGCCTAATCGCTATGTTACCTAATATTTTCCCACCTACGAATATTAACTTAACCCGTCACTTGCTCCATTAAATTCCATTATAATTAACGATCTGAAGTGAAATTCCGTGACCGCCGGGTAGTACACGGCAGTAACTTGGCTTGCCATGCAAAAAGCTGTGGTAGGTCATTAAGTGGGTGAATAGTAAAAATATTCAAGTAAGGTGACTTTGTACTCAGAAGGAATCCATTTGTATAAACTTTGTTTATGAGTAAAACATGAAATTCGAAACGAGTGGCGATGTTTTAAATCACGACCGAAGGGAGTGTTTAAAATTGACACGAGTTACGAATTTCCTTTTTGCACGTGTCTCGTACGACGTTTTTTAGTACAGATGGCCCTCCAAAGTTTTGGACCTGGCGTAAAATGAGCCACTTCTCGCACTAGCGCGTAAACATCGGTGCAGATGGTGCCTACCATCTGTTTTAAAATGGTACATTACGACACAAGTGCAAAAAACATGAAATTCGAAACGAGTGGCGATGTTTTAAAACACGACCGATAGATAGGGAGTGTTTTAAATCGACACGAGTTACGAATTTCGTTTATGCACGTGTCTCGAACGACGTTTTTTAGTACAGATGGCCCTCCGAAGTTTCAAACTTGACGTAAAATGACATACTTCTCGCACCTAATTAATACACCATCTGTACTAAAAAATATAATTCAGGAAATATCATTTATACTATACGTACTAATTTATTTACTTCAATACCTACAGCTCGAATAATAGTTCAGGATTTTCATTTGTTTTTGTGAAACGAAGCAAAATTATTTGCACGTAATGGTAGGTTATAGGTTATAGGCCTTAGTGCTTTATAAGAGGTTTCATTTATATTCCAGAAATTCGATCGGTCTCCGCAGAGTCGCGAGGTTTAGGCATCAGTCACGAAAGAGGACATAGGTTCAAATCCCACTTCTAACAAGGAGACAAAACACTAGCAAATAAAACATCGTACTTCAGATGGTTGCACTACTTCTTTGATTTGACTACGTAACCGACCCCAATAGTGGATGAGTCGGCAGCTACGAGCCGGTATCGAACCCGCGACCTCACGCAATCAGGGCATGTTAGGGGCTTGTCAGCTGTGGTCGCCCTGTATTCCGATATCAAATCGACGTAACTTAGTATAATAATCAAAGAGTGGAATTTTCATAGCGAAAATCTAACTGTCAAAGAGATTGACTAAACTATTTTATCGACTTATCGATGTTACGGAATAGCCCATTACTAACTTAAAAGATTATTCTCTAGCATTCCTGATATATGAATACCTATGAAAATTTATTTAATTGGTAAAAAATCAAATCAAAATTACACACCAAAACAACAACAGGTGTCGTCAAAAGATAATATTTATCATGTTTGTCATTTGACCTCTTAAGATAAGTAAGGGCTCATGCATAAATCATGCGAGGTTTTTTCGGCTAATTTTTGACCCCTCCCTCCCCCCTGGTGATGTTTGGTGAGTTTCTTGGCTACCCCCCCTTGCAGTCTCACGTGTATTTTTCTCATTCAACTTTTAACGTTCGCTCGCCGCAAAATTCACAATATTTCTTAGTTTGTTCATGTTAGAAAAATACACGTGAGGTCTCCTTGTAGCCCGCTCCCTCCCCTAACGTGATCTTTCGTGATTTTTTCTTGGAAAAATATCCCCCCCTATAGGACCTCGCGTGATTTATGTACAAGCCCTAACTTGAATTTCGATATTAAAATAAATCATAACAGCGACACATATGCTATTTATGTCACTTAAGTTTTCATAAGTGATAGAGTTTGTGAGCACGTGCGATGTCGATATAAAAGTGTTGACACCGGGCATGATTTATTTTAATATCGAAAGGTAAGTGGCTATTCCGTAACATCGATACTCGATAAAATTGTTTAGTCAATCCCTTTGACAGTTAGATTTTCGCTATGAATGGCCTATAAAGCTTGATTTTCTTATGAAAGCCTTATGTTCATTAAGACGTACTCCTTTTTCATTGCGTTGTGTGATAAAAATCATTACTAGCTGTCCACAGGCTGTTAACTATCGACCACAGAAAAGAAAAAGTTCGTGTTCAGCTGAACTGTAGAGCCCCTCTTTCCTGTGGCCAATAGTAAGCAACTGGTAGGAGTGTAGTCGTGATTTTTATCATACAATTCAATAGGAAAGGAGTGCCTTTAAATAACATTAAGGGTTTAATAAGAAAATTAACTCTCATAGCCCTTAACTTTTAAAATGTCCACCGGAAAGACTCATAACATGATTTTTGAGTTTGACCCTTTTAACAGTTGGGATTGCGAGTCACGCTGTATATGCCACTTCCTATTTTATATTCATGTCAGATGTCAAAGCATTCCAAAATAAACTCATCGTACAAACTCTAAACAAACCTGAAGGATAGCCAAACGCGGCAGGTTTAGCACAAAGCCCAAAGGAAATGCATGGAATAATAAATACATAGAGCCGTTTGCATGGACTGTTCAAACTTTTAAAAGTTTGATTAAATAAATTCCTGCACGTAATAAGTGCATTCTCGTTGCCCGTGGGATTCGATAAGTCCCCTGCGGGATTTTTTCAGTGATTACTTAAAGTTTCAGATGATGTATCAGTAAGTAGGTAATATTATTTAATGGTAACTGCAGGCCTAGCCATGCTGCAATCGTTTACGATAAGTCGTAAGTAGGGTTTGCAATATCCGTTGAGTTTTAGGATCCGGATATTTTGGATCCTGAAATCTGTCGGATCCGGATATCCGGATATTTCGGATAATACGGATCCATTGTAATTTTAATAAAGAAAGAGTAGTGTTTCGTTTAGGTAAAAGCTTTATTTAAATGAAAATCATTTTGTTTTTATAATTGGTTTATTACTAATTAAATGCAACAATCTTGGTAACATAAAATATATTTTTGGTTAATTTAAGGGTGAAAAACAATTTTAATCAGGCTCACAAAGGCTGTGCAATCTCACACAAAATCACCATATGCAACATTTGGCTTTAGCTACAAATTCAGTTACTTATACAACACAATTTAAATCATGAAATATTTTAAATATAGATAGATGAATCAGTCTTAAGATTATTTACATTATCATTATCACCAATCGTATTTGCCAGCCAAGGTAAATACAACTTTGTAAATTAAACTTCTAAACCAAATAATTTTGATCAGTCTTAGAAGGGATCAAAAGGATGTGTAACATTTACTTAACATAATTTTTTTGTTATTCAACACAATATGTACATAATCAAACTATAAATTATTAGTTCATTACAATCATTATGTTACACCATTTGCACTTAACATTTTATACAGCTATGTGAAAACATAATCATAATTATTGTACTTACTCAGTAGCCATTTATTTATCTTCAAATTGATGTTAGGGAACCAAAACACCACAAATTCAAAAAACAAAACAAAGACAACGAGATTACGAGGACGAGCACTTCTAAACAATGCAGCCGGGTCCGCACTGGTCACGCGATAGCGACGCGACAGCGATGTGACTAAAGCCGGGTCCGCACTGATCACGCGATGGCGACGCGACAGCGATGTGACTAAAACAAAAGTTCTTCGAGTTATGTAACCGTCCGCATTGGCTGAGCGACGACGGGCGAATAAAATTTGATATTCAAACGTTCCGCAATGTACTAATGTGTCGCGTGTCGCGTGTAACGTGTTCGCATTGCATTTTTGTGAACAATTACAAGCGGCATTTTGATTTTTGTCAGGCGACGGCGATGTGACAGCGACGCAATGGCGATCAGCAATCAAACGTATCACAATTCATATAGGCGACTGCACTGCAACGTCGCTTGAGCGACAAAGCGAGAGGTTTTGCGTGCGACAAGAGGCGACAGAAAGGCGACGCGATAAAATCAAAATAGTTTGAATGTGTCGCCTGATCGGGTTCGTCATGTCTAATTTATATTAGACATGACGAATTCCTCAATTATTATTTCAAGTGTACAAGCCAGACAACCTATCTGGATGTCTAAGCATCCGAATCATAAGAATAGACAGCGTTTCCAAATTATGGAAGGAAATACAATCAATTTTCCCTGAATACAAAGGTATGTTTTGGTATAAATTGAAAATAAAGGTAAGAAAATTAATTGTATTTCCTTCCATAATTTGGAAACGCACAGTCTATCCTTTTATTTCGGATGCTTAGACATCCGAAATGAAAGCCCCTGAAAATGTCTAGCTTGTAGACATTTTCAGGGGCTTTCACTAGAAATAAATTCCTCAATGTTAATATTATACCCCTGAATGTAAAGGTCAGCCGAGTTGTGACGGCAATAAGAATACATTTGTCACCACCCCAACTCCTCCTGCGGGTGTCGTAAGAGTCGAATAAGGGATTGAAGTGTCACTGACCATTCCACAAGTTTGATGATGGGAAGCAGCGTCATCATAGTGGACACATTACTGCGATCGCCAATCCGCTTGCCCAGCGTGGCGATTTTGGGCATTTACCTCCTAATGCGTCTATACGCAAAGTTAAAAGGAGAGGCCTACGTCCAGCAGTGGACTAATATAGGCTGATGATGATGATGATGATGATGATGAATGTAAAGGTTACATTATGCGGGTCAGAAAAATCTATGACTATCAAGTTTATCCGCTGTACACTGTGTATAATGCAACTCGAAAAATATTATTGACTTTATATACGTAATTGAGGATCCGTGGGATCCAAAATGTCCGGATCTTAGGGGTCTTTGGATCCGGATCCTAAATGGTGCGGATATCCGGATAATTTGGATATCCGGATATCCGGATTGCAAACCCTAGTCGTAAGTCACGTGACCATAATAACGTATGGATATGGTCACGTGACTTTTCGTAGGAATCTGTAATTCTCATACATTTACTACTTATCGCTTATCGTGTACCATTGTAGAATGGCATCTTAGCTAAGCTTACTGGAACTCTTTCAGATTGTTTCAAAATATTATCCATCGTTTTGAATCCACAGAACGTAGTTCTGTGCCTGAATCTTCCAAAAACCTTCTAGGGGGCTATTTATGTCCCTAAACTTCACAGGCGTGAGCTTACAACCTCACAGGCAACTTAACATTTTGTTACCTTCACTATGTAAATAAATAGAATAATAGAAATACCGCGAGCAATAAATATTTGTAATAAATTTTATCACTCTGTAAAAGGTAAAATGCCTCACCAATATTCGAGTGATTTGGCCTTATCCATGCAAACGCAAGATGTTATACAGTAAGTCAAATAAGTCAGTAAGGGATTGAAGTGTCACTGACCATATTTGATTAAAGATTGATGATGGGCAGCAGCGTCATCATAGTGGACACATTACTGCGATCGCCAATCCGCTTGCCCAGCGTGGCGATTATGGGCATTTACCTCCTAATGCGTCTATACGCATCGTTAATAGGAGAGGCCTACGTCCAGCAGTGGACTATCATAGGCTGATGATGATGATGATGAAGTCAAATCAAAGTTGTACCTATTATATCGAAAACACGTCAAATCTATATCTATGCGGTTTGAATAAGCACTCTGCTTCTATGATGGACGGACGGACTAAATTAAACTGAACCTGTGAATGAAAGCTATTAAAATGCAGAATTGCCTTTGAGCGTTTTATGTATGAATGTAATATAACACTTCAGGTATTATTCATGAAACGCCTACGAAAAAACGGGGAGATTAAATGGAAAAGGTAACGTTTTAGTAAACTCTTGTCTGTTGTAGCAAAACATACAAATTACGCTTAGTATCTATGTGTACCTGACAGATTTCAGAATGAGCAGATATTTATTTACTCGGCAATTCATTATTAAATACCCCATTATATCATTACCTCATTATATCATTACCCCAACTATTCCCGTGGGTGTCGAATCTTATTGATCATTAATTTATAGAAGATCATCAATATCATCATAGTAGACACACTACCGCGATCACCAGTCCACTTGTTCAGCGTGGCGACTATGCTCATTTACCTCCGAATGCGTCCACACTCGTAGAAAATGCTTAGACTTATGTCCAGCAGTGGACAGATTTGAGCTGATGATAATAATAATCAATGAGAGTCTTTAGGTAATACTGCCTCGCCATTAGTACTTATTCTATGATCATATACACCGTGTTTTTATTGATTTCCGTTAAATTAAAGGGAAGCTTATTTAGGTCAAAAATAATGAATTTCTCTAAGAAACTAGTATCTTAACTTTATTGTTATTGAGTTATTCAAAAAATAAGTTTAATGACTGAACAAGTGTATTGCAACCTTTATTACATCATGCTACTTATTTTGACGTGGGCCGTCAGTCACCTGAAATTAACTTTTGTGTTATTCTTAAGGTTCTCTCAGACTTACCATTTCATTTATTATGTATGAAAACGGAAAAAAAAATTTTTTTCGAGTTCGACTAAAAGCTAGGTATATACCAGGTAGCTCCAATTAACGTACCAAGCAGCCTGTTAAATTTAACGGAATTAAAAAAAAACACGGTTTATATTCTGTGATCATTAGACACATTTATTTAAACGAAACAAAACGTTGAATATAAAATCATTCGCAACGTAGATAACCCTGCATACTGCATACACCCCTGTATATGTATACATACATATACTACCCATAGGTATACAGATACCCATAGATATAATAGGGCTGCAGGTATACCACCCGCTGCCTGACAGGCGGAAGTCGATAAGAATGGTAGATGGATTACTCTCTAGAGCATATGCTTTAGAGCTGTTTAGACCAGGCGAACGAGCGCCCGTTGCTCATTCGTCGGGCGGTTGGTCTAGTGTACACACTATGTCGGACTCAGAAACAGATATTTTAATTACGAGTTCGGCGTATATAATATTGAGTAAATTGATTAAAAAAAATAAAGAAGAGACGTTGGTGGGTTACAAATCTAATGCAATATAGGACACTTGATAATATAGGTGATATAATGAGAAGTCTGAAAGAACAAGAAGAAAGTGGTCAATATAAAAACATTCATAGAATGGCATCAGAGGACTTTGATTATTTATTGTCTCTGATTGAAGATAAAATAAGCAAATCAAATACGAATTACAGAGACTCGATTCCGGCATACGACAGGCTAGCAATTACATTACGATTTTTGGCGACGGGAGATTCATATGACAGCCTCATGTATTTTAGTAAAATTTCGAAATCTTCGATATGTCTAATTACATCTGAAGTGTGTGCTGCAATAATTGAAGCATTGTCTGAATACACGAAGGTAAGCAACAAATTAAATAGGTAGGTAGGTATATATGTATTATGAGCAGAGATCAGACAAAATGTGCGTCATTGTTCGCAATAATATGAACATCACTTCAAAGTTGATTAAAAGAATAATTGAACGAATAATTTCTTGAAATTTAATTTCGAAGCTTTAAGGTGATTATTTACAAAGGTTTTCATAGTTACCGGTGTCAAATTGGTAATTTTCTGAAAATTATTATAAATGATCAAGGAACTTAGTCATGTCCATATTATTGGGAACAATGACGCATATTTGTCCGATCTCTGATTATACTTTATATACTTTAAAATGAAACTATTTCGAACGTAATCGGTCCAGCCGTTTTTGAATAAATACGGAACCCCGCACTGAGCATGGCCCGACATGCTCTTGGTCGGTTTTTTATTTTTCTCTGAAGTTTAGTGCCTCGAGCCACGAACGGCTAGAACGAGCACGTCCCCGAATTCCGAACACGAAATAATGCTCTAGGCGACTGTTCGCACGCTCGGATGAGCGTTTACACCAAGCGAGCGACCATTCTTAGAATATTCGTAGAATATTGATAGAATCTATAAGTACAACGAAAGAATGCTCTGTCTCTGTTTACACAAAAAGAACTTCGTAGAGCGTCGATAGAATGAGCGAATGCTCTTTTAGTCTGCACGCACCTTTACATTATTGGCTGTAAAAGGTAAGTGTATTTAATGTGTTATACATAAATAAAGGTGGCCCGCATAATTAGTATTTTTATTTTAGCAAATAAGGAAAATATTTAGCAAGTTAACGAACGTATTCAAAGTCAAACGATTCTTGAGCAGTTCTCAAAAAGTTTAGTTTTCATGATTTTCCTATTTTTCTCAAACTTGCTACGGAATGTTGATGTTACTCGGAAATACTATGTATCCGGTGTCATGTGCTAAGATGATATGTAAAGAGATTTCATGTATTTATTTCACACCTAGGACCGCAAGCAAACTGTCTTTTGTTTTGAAACGTCAAATTGTGACACTAGGTCTAGACGTTCAGCCACAGAAAAAAATAACCTTAGAACTAATGTCTATACCACCAGCCCGGTAAGCACATCATTGAGCGCGAGATAGCTCGCGCTGCGACAAACCCATGTCGCGGCTGTCAAATTTATATTTCTAGCCGTCATTTTCTCGATTTTGGTAGCACAAGTTAACAGCTCGAGAAATTAGTTCCATGCGAAAGAGTCATCCCGCGGGCGACATAACAAGTGTTGCCATTTATGTGTGGGACTAACTTTTCTTTCCTAGCGACACTGAATCGGTATAAATAATGTTGAATGATGAGTGAACAGCAAGCTTTAAAAATGAAACATCTCTAGTCACGATAACTTTGTCTCGTTCACGTAGTATAAAGATTAAAGAGATAGGACATTTTAATATGAAAATGTCAAAGTGTCATAATAATAATCTGTCACATGACATTTGTAGATTGTGTTTGGTGGCGATATTTTAAATGGCTCATGAACGTAAAATTTAAGTTAATTATAGCCTTTTATACTCTTTATACGTTACTTAGGTATTGTGGATGTTAGTTACGATTATTTACATTTAAACCGTATATTTTTTGAAATTCATGTTCATAGTTCTTTATTAAATATTTATGTTATGAATGAATTATATTTCAGTCATCGGAGCCCAATAATAATACAAAGCAAGATGTCGTTGAACTAAACCCATAGTTTTCAGAGGGAGAATGTGGATCCGGAAAAGATGAAGTACCTACCTAAATTGGGTCAAACTCCAAAAAATAAATATATCGGGTCTTCGAATTACCAGCAGGTATTTCGATGAAAGCTTGTACAAATCATTTAAATTTATGATGGAAATATGAGGGTTTCGTTTTCGTACCCGATACCCGCCTCCTTAATCCATCCTCCTGGTTCCAAAACAATATACCTATGACCTAAAAGTAGTTGATATATCGGATATCCTGCATATACCAACTTAATTATTAAGGTCAAGTATGGTCAAGAAAAGTAACACCTTAAGTTACATACATCGCGTCTGATAGGTCCATTCATCCTTAGTTGTCTTATCTAGTAAACAACTTTCTAACTTAAAAGTGCACGTTTTCTGTTGTAAACTGCCATATTTGGCTATACCAAAATACCTGAGTTCGTATTTGTGCAGTCCGTCCGTAGTGATTAGAAAATTGCTTAATTTTTAATCAAGGAAACGGCAATTTACAACAGAAGACGTGTACTTTTAGGTTAGAAAGTTGTTTACTAGATAAGATAAGTAAGGATGAATGGACCGTATTATGTATAGTAAAAATCATACTACGATTATTTATTTGATCTGCAGGTTATTTTTGCGGAGCTGTCAATAAAGCATGGTATTTATCAATTATTCATACTGTTCAAAGATATGGCGCAAACTGAAGAAAAAGATTCGCAATCAGCAAATCGGATTCCACAACAACCATGAAGGCGGCTGCTGGGTCCCGCTCTGCAGCTCGTCGTGAACAACAAGAGTACGCTTGGCGCCCGAGCTCGTGGTGCAGCCTGCGTTTGGTTGGGTGGTTTTAATGCATATCGTTGAAGTTAGAGCCCATGGGTGTATGATATTTTTTCACTATATGTATGAGGTTTCATGTTGTTACAATTTATGTTAGTAAATCACATTTCACATAGTGGAAGAAATATAACGCCGTGGACGCGAACTTCCGCGGCAAAGTATAAAAAGTGCCCATTCAATTCAGACGATCGTCTACAATAGAGCAGAAATTACAGGCGTTTATTACCTAATTAAATTATTAATATATTTGTGATTGTAAACTTGTTTGGCTCAACTGTTCTTTACGATACAAATATTAGTTACATTGAGTATTTAATACATGTTATTATAATAAATACATTTTTTGTAATAAATACATACTCAATTATTTATTATTTATTTGTTTAAAATACGCGTTATTAGCCGTGTGGAGACGGTGGTAAGATTACATTAGTCACCACCCCAACTCTTCCCGTTGGTGTCGTAAGAATCGGTTAAAGGATTGAAGTGTCATTGACTATTTATTTATCAATGGGTAGTAGTGTGAGTAGTGTGTCCACTATGATGGGCAGCAGCATCATCATAGTGGACACACTACTCCCGATTATGGGTATATATTAACCTCCTAATGCGGCCATGCGCATAGGCTAAGGAAAAGACATTGCCCATGCAGCCGTGAACTAATAGAATAGAGGCTGATCTACCTTTTCCTATATAGATTATGTGTACAAATGCCGCTTTTCTTAATTATATTGTACTTGTAAAATATAGCTGCGTAATTGTACGGTATACTACACAGAACATCGCTATCACAATTAATACTATTATGCATCTTGCCCTTAGATACTTCTATTGAATAGCTATTAGCATTAGTAATAGGTACGTTAATACTTCTTCTTTACAACCGCTACTTTTAAAAATATTACTAGCATTTGATTCTCTATTGAACCACATGGGTCTTCAGACCTTACGGTATCGACTGTAGGGTCGGTAATGAAACGAAGTTTGTTAATATTAAAACATTAAATAATGCCTTAAAACGCATGTACTAAAACAGATTATTCATAACTACCAATACAGCTCATAGCTACAATAATAATTCGACTGAAAGCTTAAATTTGCAATCCGTAACAAACTTTATGTGTTTCTCGACTTTCTCGCCACCTTCATACCTCGACGACAATTTGTCGCATTTTGACATTAAAACGCAATGTATTTTATCGCTCAAGATACACTTGTGCTACGAATTTTGAGGATATCTCGAGTGGGACTTTCAAGCGAAATAGTTATGTCGCTTTGATAGTTCATCGCGAGTCAGCGTTATCTCGCGCGCATGTTGTGCTACCAATTCGTGACATAGCTCGAGAAAACTCTATGTCGCAGTTTTTGTCGTCCCGCGCCCATGATGTGCTTGCCGTGCAGGTAAAAGGATACCTCAAACAGATAAAAAATAGGCGCGAATGTTTTTTTTTAATTTTTTACGATACACTAGGTACGACTATTGGTTTATTTACAAATTAAATAGAATGGTTGGCCTCAGTTCCTTCGGCTAGATATATCTACTTGGCCTGTAACCCTTCGTTTCTCGTCCTCTATAGTAATGTACTATTGTTACCCTTCTTTTATATGATTGTCAATACTCGTAAACGTTGTTTGTAACACCACGTTACACACGCATTTAGCGCTATTAATAATTGTGTACTAATTTTTTTTTAGAACTGCTCTTTTAATTTTAAAACAAGCACTTTCGAGTCATATAGGTAACGGTAATAGATGGAGCGATATAATTTTTATAGCGTTTCTGAAGGCACCTGATCCTGTACCCGCGAACGCTGTAAAGGGTACGAAACGTCGGGATGTAATTAATATAAGCGATTGAATCCGTTTCATAAAATTGTAAAAAAAAAACAAAGCGATTGAAACGTTTCATAAAATTCTAATACATTTTCGTAATCAGTAGGTATACCTACGATACTGAGTGTGAGTGGAACCTTATGGACCGCTACAATTTTTCTTACACTCTCTCTACCGTCTACCACCACGTGCCTATACCCAAAACAAAGCATTTTTCCATCGCATTTTTAAATTTACCGTTTTACATATGTTGTCTGGTTACTATAGGTAAATGGAAGGGGATGTGGGTAGGTAGAATTAGAATTGGAATCCGCGATTACCTACCCGTCGGCGGATAAGGACGGCTGATGGATTGCTTCAATTTGTCGGTGCGTGCTAGCCAGCCTTTCAGGTGCGATAAAGGTTAACTTTAAAATTGAGTTTTGTTCCGGTTTATTCGTTAGATACAATTTTAATGTCTATGATGTTATTGTATTTGCCATTTACTTTTCTGTGATTTTCAATAAATAGTGACATTTTCTGGTTAAAATTGGTGATCGACGCAAACTTAATCGTTCCTATTCCTATAAGTATGGTGCTGTAGAAAGTCTATTACAATTTTTGCAAGGCTTCAAATAGAAAAACTTAAAACATTAGCTACCTACTGAAATAAAGCTTAAACAATGAATTATTATTGGATATTTACAAAAACAACATAACTGCTTAGACTGGTTGGCACTTCTGAAGGAACATTTATAATGACCGTAAGGTCAGTCGACCAGTGTAGTTAGTTATGTTGTTTATGTAAACATCCCTTCAATTCCAACTAATAGTGTATTTCTAATACGAGAGCACTACTTGTAAGTTGTATTTGTAGTGAATGGGAATCTTCCAGGCAAGAGTCAATAGGTATCTCATTAAGTAAACGTGCTCCACCGTAAAATAAAATAGTATCTATATTTTTTACGTTTTTTTTATGAAGTATTAAATAGCGCACTGGTCTAAAGATGATAAAAATCCTAGTGCGGGAGTCGTAGGTAGTTCAAATGCAGTTATGTCGGTGACTTTTTAATGTTAACAAACAACAATACCTACGCTTAATGCCGCATTGAATTTTACCAAAACACGCTGTTAACTTATGTACACATAGGTAGTCGGCACCCGCCTAAATAGCCCTAGCTTCGATGATGGATCGCTTCCAAGCTCCCTATCAAATAAAATAACCATTATTTCAGCAGGTATGATAAAGGATAATATTAGTATAAAAAGTGATCTATTGTCCACTAATATATTGAAGAACTGTCTTTAGGTAGATATTATTAGGGCCGATTGCAAATAAAATGTACCTACATGTATTGAGCTATTAATGAATCACGAACGCGTCTCCGTTACGAAAGCTAGTCATGCTGGTGAATTCGTAACACAAATATGTAATTTTTTTAATAGCCTATTTGGTGTCCCACTGCAGGGCAAAAACCTCCCCTCTCTTCCTCCAATCGTCCCTATCCATGGCCAGGTCCTTCCATATCACGTCGTACGCGTCCATGTCGTCCCGCCATCTCCTCTTTGGTCTGCCTCTGCTCCGTTGGCCATCTTGTGGTTCCCAGTCAGTTAGGATTTTAGCCCAATACGTCGGATGCATTCGGCAGACGTGCCCTGCCCATTCCCACTTGAACTTGGCGGCCTTCATATCCATATCTGTTACTCCGTTTTGTAACGTTTAGTTTTGTTTTAAATATAGTTAACCATGCAGGTACCTACAATTTTTTTGCAAATCAACCCATCATAAACGTAACAGACATAACATTCGTAAAATCTTCCACTTACACATGGTTGGGGTAAAATTCTGAATACCTACCCCGAAATGATTGGAGCTTCCCGGGATAGTTAAGCCCTATTTGTCACTGTCCGCGGCACGATTCGCGTCACAGTGACAGGCCTGAAAAAGTGGTTTTGCGCCGTGTTAGTTCCGAATGTGCGGTTTTACATCTCCGGCTAGCCAGCTTAGATGTAATTGGATATAATTAAGAAATTATACTGTATACCAATCGTCAGTTAAATCTAGCAATTGACCGAGGAGAAGTTTCATAAGTTGCGAAACCTCTAAAGAGATTTTTTTTGCGTCCAATGTTTAGTATACATATTATAGCTATGCAATACATGGACCCTGGTAGGGTATAGCAAAAAATCCTTAAAACTTATAGTTTATTTTTAAATGTCCAATCTACTTACTTTATATCCAAAAAACGCATTGGCGTTGGTGTGCAACTACAGGAATGTGTTAAAATCGTGCTGCGTTTACTTTTTCGTGCTAAGTTTACTGCGACAAAATCTTGCATTAAATACATGATGCATTTGGAAAATTATTATCACGAACCCGATAATGATTGTAATGTGAACAAATAATTACCTTTTTTGAGTTTCCTCGCTATAGTGAGGGGAAAAGTTTTGTGTTACACACGGGTGCAAATGTATTTTACTTCTCGTACCTATGTTAAAACACTCGCTGCGCTCAGGATTCTACGTGGTTCAACTATAGAATCCTTTCGCTTACTCGTGTTTCAATTTCATACTCGCGGGTAAAATACAACTTTGCACCCTTGTATAACAAATAACTATTTTCTAGCAGGATGTTTTTAAAATTATGTGTAAAGCTAGAGTCTGATAGGTCTTTTCAAGAGGGCTAAGGGTGAAGACACGTCTATCAGCATGCGTACGCAATTTGTCTTTAGAAAATGTCAGTTTAGTATGGGACCTCGTCCAGCTTTCCGCACGCGTACGCATGCTTACACGTTTCATACTAAACGGCCAATTTTATTAGACAAAATGCGTACTCATGCTGATAAATGTGTCAATAGAGATTATTTCTCTCATGAAAACATAGAATAAACGGCCCTTGTTGACATAGTGGAAATAAGATCCTTTGATAAGACACTCCTCATTTAGCTACGAACAAATAAAACATGGAACCCGAACGCCATACTAAATTGCCTTTCAAAAACGGTCCTGAATTTTAATTGACAAGTGTCACCCCCTCTTCAATGCATCACGGCAATGAATTTCATAATTAACCTATAAAAACTTAAACCGCCAATTAAAAATTGTTGTGATTGGTCCATCAAAGTTTTAATTGGCTATATTCTATAAACATTTGTCAAAGATGCTGCGCCGAAATATGCGCGGTGTTAAGACAAGCGCTATGTCCTGCCCATCTTGGCACAATTGAACAATTGTTATTGGGGGCATTTTTGAGCTGGCGTTAGACGCCCATGTTCTATATGGTCGCAGTCATGTAGGGATCAAATAACACTGGATAAGGAAAGACAAGAAGAAACGGTTGGTGAATGTACCTAGGGGCTGTTTCGGGTGTGATTAGGGCCACCACTTGCGGTTTAATTTGCAAATAAGGGAACTTAGTGATGACATAGGTTGGTGGTGGAGCTTTAATTAATAATTTAATTAAAGTTTAAGAGGCATTTTTAGATTAGGATCAGTTAGCCTACCATGAACTCCGAAGTTCGCAAATTTCGGGGATTTGCCTTTGTCACACCTATGAAGGCGTCGTTAGAGTGACAGAGACAAACGCCCGATATTTACGAACTTTGGAGTTCAGACACGAAAAAAACAACAATTTATTTAGTTAATACGAAAAAAGTGTCATACATTTTATTATTACTTTATGTTTAGGTATTTTAAGACAAACGAAAAACAAGACTGGCAATAAGTATCTACTAAAGTACCTAATACAATAATGATAGGTATTGTAGAAAATTGTAATGAAACGATCAGAATTAAGAACTTAGTTAGGAAATCATGTAATAATTCAGAAATACCTCTAAAATGCTATTTATAATAAATATTTTGGGGCATCTTACACAAATCAACCTAGTCCCACGGTAAGCTCAATAAATTAAGGCTTGTGATGTGGGTACCAAGCGACGATATATATATTAGATAGATACATATAGATACTTAAATATATAGACAGCCATGACCAAGGAACAAATATTTGTGATAAATAAATACACAAATACGTAATGCCCTCGCCGGGATTCGAACCCGGAACCTCCAGCTTCGTAGGCAGGGTCACTAGTGTCACTACCAACTAGGCTACGGAGGTTGACAAATACACGATATACTGCAGAATAGGCTGAAGAATATACGATTGAAAAATGACAGTCACGATACAAATGCATAACCCTTAGTTTCTTGAAATTACGTAACTATAACTTTTCGCTGGTGATTAATTTATCATAGCAACATTTGGCTAATTACTGTTTCCCAACTTTTATTTCATCTGACCGAATTTTCATTTTGGCAAATATTTTTACGGTTGGCAACTGATATTCTGCGATAAAATGGGAAGTACCTACTAACTAGACTACGGACGTTGACAAATTTATAAAGATGTGAGTTTTCAAATGTAACATCCTACGCATGTAATATGAAATGGAGCACAATTACATTACATTCCTACTTGTTAGAACACAATGCCACCCACATCCCACGTCACGCTACCCTAGTCGAAGTAAATAATATCGTTTTGATTCTTCATTAACAAAGAAGTTAAAGATGATGTTTTTAACGCAGACGTGGGAAGCCCATTGCGTTAATCGCATGCGTCTAACGCCACTCGCTGTTAATTATGCACAAAATAACCGCACGATTCAAAGGCCCGACGGTTTGAATATCATTGTAGGCAGGCAGTGCTCCGTTGCTGCAAGACGCGTCTTTCGGTGTGTGCTACTACATATTTACGGCTTTTGCAGTGGAGACCTTAGGTCCATGGGGAATGATTTAAATATATCTTATGACATCTCAGGAGTAAAATTTTTTTTTTCCTAGCCTATACTGGTGTCCCACTGCTGGGCAAAGGCCTCTCCCCTGGATCTCCATGTCTCCCGATTTTGTGCTTCCTCCGGCCAGTTGTCTAGGAACGAGTCCATATCGTCCCGCCATCTCCGTCTGGGTCTGCCACGTCCGCGTCGCTGTACCGGCACCCACTTTGTGGCTATGCTAGCCCACCTATCAGGATGCATGCGGTAGACGTGGCCAGCCCAGTCCCACTTGAGCCTAGCGGTTTTTTTGCCGACGTCAACAACTCGCGTTTTGGAGCGCAGTGTGGTGTTCCGGATGCGGTCAGTCCTTTTAACACCTAAAATGCTACGCTCCATAGCGCGCTGGCAAATCTTCAGTTTGGATTTCTGACTCTCGGTAAGCGACCAAACCTGGGCACCATAGGTTAGGACAGGCAGAATACACATATCCACAAGTTTTCGCTTGAGTGACAGTGGAAGGTTGCCCTTCATCAGCTCTTTCATGGACCAGTAGCTCTTCCAGGCGTTATTAACACGGCGTTCGACTTCTTTGTCTTGCCTGTTGCTGAAAGAGACTATCTGGCCCAAATAAATATACTCGTTGACATAGTGTATTATCTGCCCGTCTACCTCAACCCTATGTTTCGTACCGCTAGTCATTACTTGGGTTTTCGCTCGATTCATCTGAAGTCCAACCTGAAGACTTGCGTTGCTCAGCTCTTGGAGCATTTCTTGTAGTTCTGTAGCAGAGGAGGCAAAGAGGACAATATCGTCGGCAAATCGAAGATTTGACAGCCTTCTATCACCAACGAATATCCCTCTTGCCTCCCAAGAAACCGCCAGGCTCTTGAACACTTCTTCCAGGGTACTGGTAAATAATTTTGGAGACAGCGGGTCACCCTGTTTGACCCCTCGCTGTATAGGGAAAGAAGGACCGGAATGTTGAAGTTTAACGTCTGCTGTGCTGTTGCTATAAATATTTCTAATTAAGTTTATGTAGGTAAGCCAGGTCTATGTTTTGATTTTGTAGTGCGGTTAATATGGAAGAATGGGTGATGCTGTCAAATGCTTTGGTGTAATCTACAAATGCTATGTACAAGGGAATTTTGAACTCTGTATGCTTTTCTAGTAAAAAAATATCAAATCGATATTGTCAAAGTTCGAATAACTGCCTAATTCGGAATTTCCGATATTAATCTCGAACATACAAACGAACCTCCCTCATCTGTTATACGAAGTTCGAGAGTTGCAAACAAGAGTTACAGCTACAGCCAAGTTACAGCCTTATGTGTGGTATTTAAATTGATACCGAGGAATTCACATACATAGAAACGAATAAATAAATTGACATGAAATAAAACGAAATAAAAACAGACTTATGTTTGTAATATTGGTTACAATTAGTATTTTCAATCCCAATCCAATTCTATTCCAATTCGAAAAAAAATCTGATGGTCCATACGTACATTGCCGTCTACTATAACCTGCCGCAAAACAATCTGGCGACTGAAGGCGTCTTGCTATTTACGTTGCACTTGTTAGTTCCAGGTCAGAGTGAGAGAGATAGCAGTATGCCCTCAGTCGACAAATAGTTTTGCGGCAAGTATAATATCTCAGGATTTGTATGGAACTTCAGATTTTTTTTTCTCGAATCAGATGTCGGTCCCATAGTAAAAGTTCATAAATATGAGCTCAGAATTCACCCCCCAAAGTTTGGCCGGTAAATGAAAATCACCCTGTATGTGTGAAATTTCGTTAAAATATGATTAAGGCTCAAAGTAAATATTCAATTTGCCGAGCCGTTCACTCAAAACTCTATCAGATTTATACAGTATTGCAACTTATATCATTGGAATAAAGTTCAACAATGCATACATATTTATGGCTATGACTGATAAAACTTCTTGAATCAATGTCACACATCCCGAGATAACTCATTTATCCATCGGCTCACTGACAAGGTGTTCATACATACATACATGTACAAGGTATGTATACATATACATACTCTCGGTTAAAATTGGATGTCGTTGGGAATTCCTAGCACGGCATGGTTTCGAGAAACGTATTTAAGCACAGTTAATACATTGGGCAGTACTATAACTACATTTTCTGTTGAACTGTAGGATTGTGGCCAGTGAAAGCTTATTGCAGTCGGTCGAAGGTACGTAACTTTGTATTGTATAGATAGTTTTCCTCCATGCGACAGGCTTTGCCTAGTGTGGACTTGTGGAGGTCAGTAAAAACTTGTTTTTCAACTTTTGTTTGTATACTTAGTTATAAATTTAAAGTTAGTTAATATTGTACGCCAACAGGCAAAACATAGTAGTACCTTATTTTATATGACTATCACTATAACTATATATCTATGTTTACAAATAATAAAAATACTGAATATTGTAAATCATAATAAGCAGGCACCTTAAAACAAATTCCCATAGCCTATTAAATTAGTAACGATTTTTGGGAAATGCAGAATTACTTAGCACTTCAAAGCGATTTGATCGACGACGAATTATATTAAAAACACACAGTTAAAAAACCTACCTTGGTAGATGTCTGTACAGTCGAGTGCATTAATATACAGGGTGTTTTTTATATCATTAGCCATATTGCAATATGTGTTGGGTAAAAGCGTAAAAATATATTTGGTAAAACAAAAATAATCCATTTTTCATTATACTTTTTGTTATAGATTTTTTTTTAAATCCCATTATCTACCGAATGTTTGGTCACTATGATCACTTGCCTACTTTGCGTACTGCCCCACCATCTCATAACTGCTAAATCAGATTGGAAAGGGTGTTTGAGTTTGCGACTTTAATGAACCCGCATAAGGTAACTAATTCAATGCGTTATAACGTACGTAACAAGTTTCCTACGCGTGGTGGGGAATGGAGGTGGAGCTTAACTTGCAGGTAAATCCCATACAGTACTAATAATGAGGGTATTTTGAGTTGCGCACCGATCTGAGGGTAGTTTGACTCGCGTACAAATGGCACATGGCATCTTGCGATCAGCCGAGCCAGCATAATTTGACCTCAAGAACGGAGTAACTTAAATGTTCCGTCATACAAACGCGTACTGATTTACCTCAGATATCGATTCTAATGCACTCTAAGCAAATTGAATTGTTGATGACGACGAGCAGGTACAGGTAGGTATGCGCTTGGGCAGTTTTAATCAAATAACAATCGTGTGTGCATGTAGTTAGGACATTTTATTCATTGTTTAGTGCCGATGGTGGGCTGAGTGACGCCAGCTGATCGGTGCTTGTGATGAACTCCTGATTGGCTAAGACTTGACTAGGTACTCAAACCTGCTACCCTTTTGTCTGCCATCGAATCGCACGGATTGAAACAAACTTGCCTATTGACCACAAATTATGTTTTTGCCGGATAAAAAACGGGAAAAAAAACTAAAAAAAAGTGTCACTTTTTTTTTCAAAAATGTTGTGTACTGGTGATTGCGAATGACATATCCAAATTTGGCTAACGACATAACAAACACCCTGTATAGACACATTTGTAAGGGATCAGTATGGAGAAGTGTATATATATTAATGCCCTTGACTGTACCTCCCGACAGTGAATGTGCCCATGTCATAAATTCAAACGCGTTCATCAAAATGTTTCCGCGTGATTCACTTACTCGTAGCAGCTTGGTATTGGGACTGAATTACGTTTAAAACGATAATTTTCTTTACTTTCCGAGACAACAACGTTAAAATAAAAAAACTGAATATTCATCCTTCAAATTTTGTTCAGTTTGTGATCATCTGTGTATGTCGGGATATGAGTGTACAAAGCCGTTCATAAAAATACTTCCTATAAGATTTTTAGAGCGTAGTAACTGCAAAACCTTAACAAAACTTCTCAAGTGGACTTGACATAGCAAATACATCCATAAAATATACATATCTACACACCCACACATTGTAAGTTGAAGATTCTGAGGTAGGGAATAAAATTGGATACAGATTTTTCAATAATTTTCGTTTTTTTTTTGGCTAAAGTGTTCCCATATATGTCAATTTTAAAGTTTTGTTAAAGTTTTGCACCCATAGGTCCGACCCCTAGAAGTAACACTAGTAACTTGTACAGATAGTTCAACTCATCTGTGCGCGCGGCGCTATGTGTGCGTGCGCTAGTAACTGTACAGGTTTCATTTGTTTTTGTTTTGTGTGGTGTGACAGTGACGCGGCCGTCGTCGTCCGAGCAACACGTGTAGGTATATACAAGGTTTACTCACACATAGCGCGTAGCGCCGCGCGCTCAGATGAGTTGAACTATCTGTAGTCAAAATACTGTTTTGCTGGTTCATGTCGTGGTCGTTACACGTGGCTCTATTCAACACCTGGAGCCCTTTGTAAAATGCATGAACTGGCACCGTAGTAAAGTGTCGGCATAAATAAACCTTCCAGCTTTTATCGCTGGCGATGACATAGACTAAAATTCAAATTAAACATTTTTTTTCTAGCTTGTGTAGCTTATAGAAAAGTGAAACTCACTCACTGTTATACTTTTAGTGCATTTTCCATTCAGTGGATTAGAAATATATTTTTTATGATTAGGTTTAAAAATAGGCAAAAAATAACCATCCCATGCTTAGCCAAGTTGCCAATCGCTAGCGCTTAGTAGCGTATCGTAGTTTTCCCTCTTTGTCACTCTTTCATATTAGTGCGACTAAGACTTAGCTGCCTTTCGTTTTCGATTGACGATTGAGCTTTAGCGATTGTCAACTTGTCTAAGCACCCTGATATCCGTAGCTACCGGGCTTCATATTTATAGGTCCTTCCTTACGTATAGTTTTTAGCTAGGATAGGAAAAGATTGGAAGCATTTGAGATGTGGGTCTGGAGACGGATGGAAGGCATAAGTTGGAAGGATAAAGTAACGAATGAGGAGGTGCTGCGTAGAGTGGATGAGAAGAGAACAATCATGAACACCATCGAAGTGAGACGCGGAAAGATGATTGGATACTTGATTCGTCACGACCATTTCTTCAAAACCATCCTTGAGGGCAAGATAGAAGGTAGAAGAGGGAGAGGCAGACCAAGACGAAGCTACATGGACCAAGTGATGGAAAGAGCGGGGGTGGTGTCGTATCAGTGTCTCAAAGTGCTAGCACAAGATAGAGAGGGCTGGAAGCTACTCCACCGACAAGAGAATATCTCTTAAGTTTATGATGATGACGTATAGTTTACAGGAAAACCTGTGAGAATTCTATAGTATTTTAAAATATCATTGAAAAATGCAATATTCGTGAATGTACGGAACCTTTTCGATGCGAGTCTGACTCCCACTTGGTCGGTTTTTCTTTTCTTTAGTATATGACATCCTTTAAAGGTAACAAAGAGATGAATCCGCGTCTCTTTGTAGTCGACTGTAGGACAAACTAAAAACTTTGTGTAAACTATCCCGTAAACCCTAGCAGTAAAATCCGTATTTCCACTGTTATCTGGCAGGTTTCCGCACGAGGGGGCAATTGGGCAAACTGGCGTGAATAGTTGTGAGCTCTAAATTGACACTCAATAATATATTATTATCTGTAGCCGGAAGTGAAAATTCGAATATGTTGTCTAAAATAAAGCAGGTAAAAAGTATGAAATGTCGCGCGGTGACGGCAGTAAGAATACATGTGTCACCACCCCAACTCTCTCCGTGGGTGTAATAAGAAACGACTAAGGGATAGAAGTGTCACTGCCGGTGCCGATCCATTTATTGAAAATTGATGATGGACAGCAGCAACAACATCATCATAGTGGATACACTTTTGCGATCGCCAATCCGCTTGCCCAGCGTGACGATTATAAGGGCATTTACCTCCTAATGCGTCCATACGTTTTTGGTAATAGAAGAGGGTTTTGCTGATAATCTTTCTAATTCTTTTTACGTTAATATGCAATTCTGGTGACTGACTGAACTGAGCATAAGAGATAAACATGAGGTTACTAATTACGATAATCGATGAACAATTGACATCATAGCTACACGAATAGACGCCCAGGATCATTCTCAAGTAATTTTTCGCTCGGCTGCGGTTTCGATAAACCATTATCTTGACTAGACACGACAGCGTCACTAAACTAAACATTCCATGGCTGTTCATTTCTCAGTTCAGATACCTTTAGAATGTTTTGTCAATTACCCAGAAGACAAGAAAACGTGCGTGTAATGGCACATACAGTGTAAAATGTAAGTATGCCGTTACGGAATTTCTCACGTACCGATTGATAGCTGCCGCTGTTTTCATCCTAAGCTGGTTCATAGTGTTTATACTCATTTATTTGCCAGCCTCCGTAGCCTAGTTGGTAGTGACCCTGTCTACGAAGCTGGAGGTTCCAGGTTCGAATCCCGGTGAGGGCATTAATTATTTGTGTATTTATTTATCACAAATATTTGTTCCTTTGTATACATCGAGGTCCACCACCACGGGTACCAAATGTACCAACCCACATCGCAAGCCTAAATTGAGCTTACCGTGCCGTGGGACTAGGTCGATTTGTGTACCAAGATATTTATTTATTTATTGTTATGCAAGCGTACTGACAGCGACACGCTTATTCTATGTCCATCAATCCCTTGCAGACGAAAACGCGGGCAATAAAAAAAAACTGGTGTCTGCCCATAGAAAATTTAAATTTGCCGTCTTTTTTCACTGGCAGTGATTATAGGACCGAGTATATATCGGTAGACCTTGTTACAAGGCATAAGGTCTCCCGATAGACAGCTAACAGTATGAGCGATAGTACAAAAAATAATGTAAAAACTTCGTGCTTTGTGCAATAAGGTTCCTAGGGAAAGATTTGTATTGTTTTTGCATATTTACTGCCAAGCACTTCGTGACTTAATACACACGCCAGTGTGGAAATCAAGGGAAGCGATCGTCAACTTTTTAGAATAAATAAACCCTGATCTTAATGATAACAAAATGTTCCAGTAATTTTCGAATATGCTGAAAATGTTCTGCTACATGTATCTAATTGTTTTTTTTTTTCGGGTATAGTTACTACTGCCTACTGCGTATCTAAATTCGCGTAACTGACATGAGTTAAGATTTACCGACAGAGACTGTAAAATCCTGATTGGAATATTGTTCAAATACCTGTGAAATTGGATATTGTGTAGATAGGCAGCAGGGTGCTTAGACAAGTTGCCAATCGCTAACGCTTAATCGTCAATCGTAAACGAAAGACAGCTATCTGTCTTTGTCGCCCTAATATGAAAGAGTGACAGAGAGGGAAATTTACGATACGCTACTAAGCGTTAACGATTGGTAACTTAGCTAAGCTTCCGTATGCCCGTGCTAGTTACGCGGTATTGCACTATCTCCGGCGATTTGGTACTGAGGAGGTGTTATCAGCTGGCTTTTCAGGCAGGTCTTGGGAGTTGTATCTACTATTCAATAAGTTATTTTCGAAGGTGTACCCACTTACCACATAAGGCCAGCGGAAGTTATTGTAAGTGTAACGATATACACTCACGCCGGTTCTTTGGCCCGTCGGTGAGAATTCGGCGTTTTGTCCGCCGTGGGAAACGAGGTCAGTGTCGCTGGTTAATCAGGAATGTGTTGCGAGTTTTTGTCGTTCAGTCGACTTGATTTATTTTTAGAATGGTCTAGTAGTCTACAAGCCATAGTCTGACAGTTAAGCTATTGTAAATGTAGAGAAATAGGAGTCAGAAAGTGGTTTGGACTTTGTATTTAAAGTCCCTAACCCTTATGTCCACAGCTATTGAAATAGTGCCCTGGAGCTTTTTGTTTATAACAATTATAACGAACTAGCCAATCGACGTATCATAAGAGCATACCATGGACAATATTATAAGTACTACCACTCAAAATAAATTAAGCTCAAAATTGTTTACAATTTTTTTCGTGCGTTTTGTGGAGGAGTAAAGGTGCATGCAGACCAAAAGAGCAATTACTGTTCTATCCCCCACTCTACGAAATAAACGAATCACATTTCATGTAACGATCGAATTTCGTAGGGTAGGGGAATAGAACAGCGAATGCTCTTTTGATCTGCATGCACCTTTAGAGTAAATAAGAGTAGCGCTATTCTGATCGTGCAATAGGACACAACAAAATGAAATGTCGATTTTACCAAAAATGAAAAACTAACGAATGCAAACTGTTGTTTTCTTCGAAATATTTTACACAGCGCGGCGGTCAAATATCGGATCTATCAAATGATCTAGCATGCAGCATCACAGTTGGCAGATACCTACAATAATGGCACTTTTAAGGTTCTATAAGTAATCGATAAATCAAATCGTTTTAGTGCTTGTAAACATAACTACCCTAACTTACAGTGAAAGTAGATACCTACCTAAATACATATGAAATCGCTGTTTCGTCAGATGCCATACTAATCCTTCAGCTTGTCGCTACCGTGGTTTCGTAAGGTAAGAATAGTTCTAAAGCTTGAATTACCTACGTCAAAGGTCAGCTCCAGTGCGCACGCGTCATTTCTTTCAACACGCGCATGCTCAGCCGGATCCGCTTTCGTAACTATAGTAAACTGCTTACTACTTCACACGCTTATACTTCGTCATCAAGTTAACGCCTTTCCTTGGAACTGTACGTCACAGATTTCGAAACGAAATTTCCAGCCATTTACCAGCATAAAGGCCATGTTAGTCCTGTTCTTACTCTATGATGCTTGCAAGGATATTGTGTCGTAAGCGTAACCGATTCCTATCTAGTAACTACTGATTCATTATTGAAGGATTCTGATTCACAGACATGATCGCAATCTATGCAATATGATTTGAATGATATCTATAATTGTGTATTGTCGCTATTCGGTTGCTACAATGGTACCATTATTACTATTGTTAGACAGCTAGTTACTTCTTGATAAATAACTTAGTGCTTCTCTTTTTTTTTACTTGTTGGTCAGTGGCTCAAATAAAACGAAACCAATAAAGAGTTTAAAACTGACCCCGTATGGTATCTACAACAGTTCTGAAGAATATATATAATTTTATCTTTTTACTGTTATAAAAGGAATTTTGTCAATAAAGTATATAATTCTACGTTTATCTGGATGAAAGTTCAGACGGCGTTTGCGGTTAAATGATCGAAGGAGGAAACTGCGGTTTTGTGGGAGATTTATACGAGATGCGAGTTGTGGACGGAAAAATACGAAAGTAGGGTTTTCTAAAGGTTTGTAAAGGTATGCGTACGAGTTGTCGGAGGTACCGTGTTCAAACTCAAGTAGAGCTGGGCGGGACACATTGCCAGGCAACGTGAAGGTAGGTGGACCAAAATCCCAACGGACTGGTGACTATTTCATGGAAAAGGAAGTGTAGGATGTCCTCTAACTCGATGGGCCGATGATATTACGAAATCTGGGTAAAAGTGCATTCAAACCAAACAAGCATTCGCTATTCTATCCCCCGCTCTACGAAATCAACGAGTTTTGTGTAACGATCGAATTTCGAAGAAATTAAGTTTTGTTGTTTTGGTACGATTTCCGTTTTTAAGATTTTAAAAAGCCGTTTAGCCTTTTTTAATATAAAAAAAGTCTTAACAGCTTTTTAAAAATCTAGTTTATGTTGCTAAACTTTTACGGCAATCACTCATTACAATTACTTAACGTAAGTTTGCGTGCTTAAGTCCCGTTTATCGTTAAAATATAAGGGATGTCTAATTTCAATTATTAATAATAATAATAAATCATTTATTTCGGATAACAGGATCCATAGAATACAATAAATTCACATACAATTAAAATTAATATTAATATTAATTATTGATTCAACGGCAGTTTTTGAAAAGCACAACCTTAATTGGTAGAGTCTACCAACTAGGAAATGTCCTACGCCAAGTTTACAAACGGAACTAAATAAAGCCTTAGTAGATACATGAACACATTACTAAAGTAACTTGAGCGTGAACAGATTCCGAGATTAAAGGACGCCCCCAACTTTAATAATCAACGAGAAGTTTCCAAACAATCCCTACAAGGGAGGGAGACTAATTTAATATTGTAGATTGTATACAGTTCAAGCTTAGTAAGTATGTAAGGTTATGACAAAACAATTCAATAGGTACATATTTTGTAAAGTGGTTTTTCTGCCGGAATAAGTCGTAAAAGAATCCGTTGTTTTATATACAGGGTGAATGATATGAAGTCTTTCCAAGTAGATTTTATTAAGTCTGGTATCAAAGTAATAGCGGATTATTATACGGAATATGTTTTGGACACCGCATTGAAGTCTTAGGCACGCAAACATTTGGGTTGTAGACCGCAAACATATGAACGAAACTGAGCTTCGGCTTACAAATTTCGTAAGAACGAAAAATGGCTGAAAACCGAATTTCACGTGCCATTTCTCCAGTGCAGTGAGTTTCAGACTTTTTATCTGGTCTATTTTGAAGAGAATAATGAGTGCAATAAAACATGCTAGTACAAATGCAATGAAGAAAGCGATCGTATCGTATTTCATTGGCACATATCACTACCACTGGATCACAAACGTGCTGCGAGCAAATATTTTTTTAACATTTGAAGACCCTAGTCAAGGCAAAAGGTAGTCATATAAAAGTAAATTTAATCGCAAAATGTAATATTTTTACTCTCGTTTTTTTTCTTACTTATAGTAATTAATTGTAACTAAAACATCGCAGGTTTTGAAATTGGTAACACTTCATATCGTTCACCTTGTATTAACAGTTTTGTGTAGTTTAATCGTACTATTTTACGGATAGCTTTGAATGGTCCCCAAGCTTTCAATATTCATAGATTTGTCAACGGTTTTTCAATGTTTCCGTCAAAAACCTTAAAAGCTTAAGTTGACGATCTCTAGCCATACCGTGAGCCGCCGCCACGTGAAGGTGCATTCAAACCAAACGAGCATTCGCTATTCTATCCCCCACTCTACGAAATCAACGAATCACGTTTTGTGTAAAGATCGAATTTCGTAGAGTAGGGGGTTAGAATAGCGAATGCTCGTTTGGTTTGAATGCACCTTTATTAACAGCTCACACCAATAGGCGAGTACAAACGGGATGAATAGAAGCGTTAGTGACGCCGTCGCAGTTCATGGCTGATGAGATGATGATCCCGTTTATACCGTATACCTATCGTGTTACACGTCACATTCCCACTTGCATATTTCTCAGAACGCAACGTGACGACAATGCCGATAAACGGGTCGGATCATAAGCCATCATATATGGTATTGATAAAAATTGGTAGGCTGGTCAAGTTAATAATGCTGGAGGTCCACCACATTTATCAAAATGTCCCAGAAAGTTTGTATGGACGTTTCCTTATTTCGTTATCAGATTCCTATACGACCCAGGGTGCTTAGAAAGACAAGTTGCCAATCGCTAATGCTTAATCGTCAATCGTAAACTTAAGGCAGCTAACTGTCTTTGTCGCACTAATACGAAAGAGTGACTGAGAGGGAAAACTACGATACGCTACTAAGCGCTAGCGATTGGCAACTTGGCTAAGCATCCTGGTGTTTGGTACTACCTACTACCCAAGGTTTGCACCTATCCGGAAATTCCGGAATTATATTTACGATGTATGCACAATACAAATGAACGAATGTTATGATATAATGTGATTCTCACAAAATGTATTTGACAACAACGTGTACCATAAGTACCATTGTCTCGACCAGCCCTGCTACCGCGAACACCAAAGTTCGTAAATTTCGACGATTTATCTCTGTCACTCCAACTGAGGTATCATTAGAGTGATAGAGAAAAATCGAAATTTACCAACTTCGGTGTTCGTGGTAGCAGGATGCTTAGCCAAGTTGCCAATCGCTGACGCTTAGTAGCGTATCGTAGTTTTCCCTCTCTATCACTCTTTGTTATTAGTGCGACAAAGACAGTTAGCTGCCTTTCGTTTACGATTGACGATTGAGCGTTAGCGACTGGCAACTTGTCTAAGCACACAGGCCTGCTGTACTCGTAGGATCCTGTAAGCTGTTCTTCTACCAACCAAATATCTCTTCAATCGGAAGTCTAATGTTTTGTGAAACATCCGCCAGCCAATGACAGATGTATCATTCCATGTTCCTTAATTATCAGTGTAAGTATACATCCTTACCCCCTTATTCATAACCGTTTGTTAACTTAACAAGCCCCTTATAATTGTTTGTCCCTTTCGGTCTTAATAATGTGTCCATAAGAGCAAAAGGGACAAACAATTATTAGCGGCTTGTTAAGTTAACAAACGTTTATGAATAAGGGGGTTAGTCTCTAGTAGGTAAACATTTTTCTAACCTTAAGAACCTAAAGGTGCATGCAGACCAAAAGAGCATTCGCTGTTCTATCCTCCTACTCTACGAAACTCGATCGTTAAGGTGCGTTCAAACAAAAAGAGCATTCGCTATTCTAACCCCCCACTCTACGAAATTCGATCGTTACACAAAACGTGATTGGTTGATTTCGTAGAACGAGGGATAGAACAGCGAATGCTCTTTTGGTTTGAATTGAACGCACCTTTACACGAAACGTGATTCGTTGATTTCGTAGAGTGGGGGATAGAACAGCGAATGCTCTTTTGGTTTGAACGCACGGTTTACACGAAACGTGATTCGTTGATTTCGTAGAGTGGGGGATAGAACAGCGAATGCTCTTTTGGTCTGCATGCACCTTAAAAGCTGAGCCATGCTGGATGCGTATGAGCATACCTATGTGCGTACTCGTAGTCGGAATGCCATAGCTAGTAGATAGCCGCTCAAACTCAACTATCTCAAATTCTTCTTCTTCGTCCTCGCCACTTCCCGTTATACGGGGTCGGCTTTTCTAATCTTGAGGCGCCATTCCTTTCTATTATAAATATCCTCTTCAGATAGGCCCAAACCTCTCATGTCCCTTCGAACCTTCGTCATCCAGGTAGTTTTTGGTCTACCTGGCCCTCTCCTCTGTGTAGCCATGGAAAGGGACCTCTTCACAACATGGTCGTCGGGTCTTCTCATAACATGTCCAAACCATTTTAGCCTGGATTCCTGAAGCTTCTCAGCAATTGGCCACGCAAGTGTGTCATCTTATATGACATTTACATACGCTACAACGCGCACGCCACGCAACGCGCACGTGCTGCACACGCACCTGGTGTGGCTTGGTCTTAAGACAGATGTAATGTACTTACCATCTAAATAATAATGTAATCTAACAAGTCTAACATTTATTGAATCATAAAACACAGGAAATACATATATGTATGGCCTCATCGGAAGACCAGCGCTGGCACTCGCTATAGCAACATACTGAGATGAGGCCATTTCGTAGCATACACGCTTTTATTTGTAAAATTATTTTTTAGTACAGATGGTGTACTTTTAAGGCGAGAAGTGGGTAATTTTACGTCATGTCCAAAACTTCGGAGGGTCAACTGTACTAAAAAAACGTCGTACGAGACACGTGCAAAAACGAAATTCGTAACTCGTGTCGATTTAAAACATCGCCTCTCGTTTCCAATTTCATGTTTTTCGCACTTGTGTCGTAATGTACTATTTCCTTGCTATATATTGTGGTTTTTTGTGTATGTGTATGTTACGAATAAAGTTATTTCTATTTCTTTCTATTTCTGTTTCTATATAAAACACAAAGCCTTACCTATAATAACATAAAAGTAGCCAAGACTAACAACCTAACCTAAAAAAAAACTAAGCCTAGCTATTGCCGGTCCACCATCCCCGCTCCCCACCCCCCACTTGCGGTGCAAAGGTGCCCATCATAATCACCATCTAAATTACGTTTGCAATCAGATATAATATCAGTATATATATGATAACCGTATACCGTGACTAAGTGTCCGTTGTTTACAAATTGAGCGTAGTTACAACATATACAAATACAAGTATGTATTACGGACAGTCGCCGTCAGATATATCGGAGAAGCCACGGTGCACAAAAATATCTGAACATGCAAACTAACGCCATGGCAATAGAGGCCAGGGTGCTTAGACAAGTTGCCAATCGCTAACGCTTAATCGCCAATCGTAAACGAAAGGCAGCTAACTGTCTTTTCCTAACTAGTGCGAAAAAACGAACTTTCGTAACGAACGTAATTTCTCTTTTTGGCGCACTTGTTATGAAAAAAATCGTCCCTTACACGTGCAAAAACTTTTTTTAGCTCGCCGAAAGTTGGAGCCCGAGTGAAACGAGGAACGACGAACTTTCACCCTCGCCGAAAAAAAGTTTTCCCGCACTAGTTAGGAAATGTATTATTGTCGCACTAATACGAAATAATGAGAGAGATAAGCACCCTGAATATGCACTCTAACTAACGCCATGACAATAGAGGCCTGGGTCTTGTTTTATAAAGTTGCAATTTACAATTTTGCTGTTTACCTCTCTTTCTAGCCAATATGTGCGTGCGTTTGAGAGACAAATAGCGAAATTGTAAAATGTAACTTTATAAAACGCGACCTCGCTCAGATATTTATGAGCACCCTGACCGCTCCGATATATCAAATGGCGATTGTAGTAACAAAAACAACCGCACATAATTTAGTTTATATGGCGTCTGTCGAAACTTCGACTTGTAACGTACGATAATTTGGAGTGTTATGAAAGAATAGATTGCATCTTATTGCTGCCCGGTCAATGACTCTTGCACGATGACGTCCACGAAATGCAGCCATCTACTTTAAAGCAACTAAGCGCGTACTTGGAGAATATACCGTGTGTAAATTTAATATGGGCGATAAAATAAGAAAATAAACCAGGCATCATCTGTGTATCTGATCATGGATTACCAGGTTTTTTTTAAAGTTAATTTTTAAAGAGATTTCCGGAGCAGTAATGTAGGAACATTTACACAATGACCGTGTGGTGACGGCAGTAAGAATACATTTGTCACCACCCCAAGTCCTACTGCGGGTATCGTAAGAGTCGACTAAGGGATTGAAGTGTCACTGACCATTATTTGATATAAGATTGATGATGGGCAGCAGCGTCATCATAGTAGACACATTACTGCGATCCCCAATCCGCTTGCCCAGCGTATTAGCGATTATGGGCATTTACCTCCTAATGCGTCCATACGCATAATTAAAAGGAGAAGCCTACGTCCAGCAGTGGTCTATCATAGGCTGATGATGTATGTATGTAATGTAGGAACGAATATTTGTTAATATTGATATGGCAGTTATATTCAAACTGCTTTTAAAATTAGCTGTCAACGTGCGTTTAACTTGAGTGTATTGCTCTACATTGCACGCCGAATTATTTCGTACGGATAATTTTGTTGCTCTAATTTTAAGTAAAAGTTATCTAAATGTAGGTACTTATTATGTCCTAAACTAACCTCCATTAAGAGCTTCGCACGTATTAGATTTACACTCTGTAGTAAGAGAGAGATGGCTCTGATGAAGCGTGCGGCTTTCACACCGGAGGTCATGGGATCGAACCCTGGCGTAAGTTCATCGGGAATTATGCACCTTCCTACTTTAAAGTAAATTCACCAATTCGAACTTTGGCACAGTGATAGTCGAATCTGAAAGTTGCTAGGAATCTGATATGATTGTCATTGTGACAAAGTACGAAATGGTGGATAAATTAAGTTCCTTGACTACGTTCTATTACATGTCCTAGAGCAGATGTCCTGTTAAAGACACTGTCATAATTAACTCATAAGATTCAAATGGAATTGTCTATACTCCGTTTGGTTTGGTGTTTAAAAAAAGGTAAACAATCTTGCAGTATCTTTTTATTGAAAAATGCATATAAAAATCCAAACAAGGTACTTAATGAATCAAAAACAATGTAAATCACTGTATTTCCTTGTTATATTATGTATATTTGCTAAAACTTATTTTCTACTCGTAGTTTTCAATAAAAAGATGCTGCAAATTTGTTTACTTTTTTTAAACACCAAACCAAACAGAGTAAGTAAGTAAGTAAGTAAATATTCTTTATTGTGCACCACATACTTAATTAAAATACAAATACAGAAAAACATGTATCGATAGGCAACAACAGGCGGTCTTATCGCTTACAAGCAATCTCTTCCAGACAACCTTAGGGTATAGTTAAGTATATGATTTATTTGCAAAAGCGTCAATAATAGACGAACATAATTTTTCTTACCGAATCGAATCAGGGAGTTAGAGAGAAAATTAGCAACAAA
Source organism: Thaumatotibia leucotreta (assembly GCA_025490895.1). Lineage (NCBI taxonomy): Eukaryota > Metazoa > Arthropoda > Insecta > Lepidoptera > Tortricidae > Thaumatotibia > Thaumatotibia leucotreta. Next base: position 2,177 of record JALPQI010006564.1, on the reverse strand, counting down.
CAAATTATTCACTTCGTCCAGAAATTGTTGCGTTATTTTTTTGTGGATAGAATAAATATTTATTTCCAAAGTTACTTCAGCAAATTTAAAAGTTGTTTTTTATCACCATTGTTTACATTTACAGCATTATTTATTACTGTTTTCTTGCAATTAATATGTTCGGCTTTTATTTTTACGCTAATGGTAATGGTTGCGATTTTTCACACTGAAAAAAGGTTTGTTAAATGAAACCAAAATTTTCGTCTACCCATAATTTAAAATTGTGAGGACATACTTAACTAGGGTAATACATTACCAAAATCATGACATGTGTTAAATGAAATCAATTTGATAGTTACATCAAATTAACTTCAATAACGCCTTACAAATTGGTTGGTTAAATATTTTTTCAGTGTACCTTTAAGAGATCGTTAATAGCCATTGATATTTATAGAAACCGGAGGTCAAGATCTGAATGGATATGATTGACGACACGCGCCACTTTTCCTTTCCAAACAAATCTGGCGCCTCCAAAACCGGTCCTGTCACTTTCCTCCGTTAACAGATAACAAGCGAATCATCTCGCCGAATGACTCAGAACGATAAGTTTTTTGTATGCTTTCACCCACACCTGTCCAAAAGGGGCACGGACGGATCACGGATACACTTTCCACAGAGGAAATGGGAGCAGAGTTCTGCTTGGCCTTGATTTGAGCAAGCGGTTGTGCGAGTACACTCGACTAAACCGACTCGACTAAGCCGACTCGACAGTCTCCTTTAGAAGCCTGCCACAGTCGCACGCGCGCTCGAATCAAGCTGTCAAGTAACGCCGCGAGTGACGAAAAAAACGAAACTGGTGTTGTGCCAAGTGACAACCAAGTGTTGTGCATCGTCCAGGATACCAGGAAAACTGGAGCCAAATAAAACGAGGTGTGTTTATGTTTGTTTTAAGAATTGGCGAATGTTTCGCGGCAAAAAATGTGAAAGTTAACGTCTCGTGATATGGTTACAGTGGTTGGTTCAGCTTTAAAATGATTCATTGGTTTATTTAGAAACATGTTTGGTTGCGTTTAATTGCGTGAAAGCCCTGATGTTGCTTCGCTTCAGTGGGCATAAAACCTATCAATTTTAAGCGTGCTGCGGCCAATTAGATATCATGCCAGTCTACGCTTTAATTTGCGCAGGTTTTCATAACATTACCTACCGTAAAAATCTACTTGTTTTCTTTGTTTTTTACGAAAATACATACCTATGCAAAAAATATGTGTAAATATTGACAATGGTACATTTGTAATTCCAAAAGGTACTCATCGACTTTCATAAAACCCTTTCCGTCAAGGAAGAGTTTTATGATTGTCGATGAGTATCTACTTATAATTTAAAGTGTGTGACAACGCACATGTGACACCCCTGGAGTTCAATAAACTATGGTGTTATACATGCCACTTTTCGAGTTTTCATTTCCTCGAAAATATATGAATTCAGATAGTTATTTCAATTTTGATTCGAAATCATAGTAGTAAAAAATATACCCCAAAACAAGAACATTTATCACCAAAATTTCAAATGCATAATTCTCTGAAGATTAATTCGTTTACATTAGTACATATACAATCTAGGAGATAATAATTATCAGTCCACATTTTCACGTCATAACGACGAAAATTTAATGTTATTTATATTTTTATCTAATTAGTCTATGAATGAATACATTCATACATCAGGCAGGCACTTATGCAGCCATCCGTACCTATATTTCGTGTACCTACACGTACACAAATAGGAAATATATTTATGAAAGTTATTGCGCTAAAGTTCATTAAAAATTATAAATGTTCACAATCATACCACATTATAATTATAGTGATGTAATCGTAATTAAAGAATCAACATTCTTGAGCCATTGTTATAGTGCGTTGCCCACTGTCATAAATAACGTACTTAAGAGACTAACATATTTGATAAGTTCCTGCGACCATATATAACATGGACGTCTAACGCCAGCTCAAAAATGCCCCCAAACACAATTGTTCAATTGTGCCAAGATGGGCAGGACATAGCGCTTTTCATAACACCGCGCATATTTCGGCGCAACATCTTTGACAAATGCTTGTAGAATCAAAACTTTGCCAATCAAAACTTTGATGGACCTATCACAACCATTTTTAAATGGCGGTTTAAGTTTTTATAGGTTGATA
>JALPQI010006563.1:0-70702 GCA_025490895.1 Thaumatotibia leucotreta | reverse complement strand
GGTAAGTTAAGTTACCGGATTATTATTTGCATCACCGACATCATGTGAAGTTTGAAGAAGAAATTATATTTATTAAACTATATTTATTAAAATTGTGCTAGTGCTGAAACTGAAATGAATATCCAAAACCAAGCACGACAGCCCATAAAGAATAGGTACTTTTTTTAAACTGCCTCCACACTCCACACCCGACCCACACATCACCTTACAGCCAATCGAAAGAAACTTACATATCAATCTATTACTGTCAACATAAGGGGTGAACTTTTAATCAAATCCCGCCTGGGTCCCGAGGGATTTTCCCCTGGGACGGAGTTAATCCCGAAAAACGCCCCAGTGTTTAAGCTATTCATTTAAACACTATTTTCACTTAGCACGCGTTCTAGCGGCATAACTTATTATGGGGCTCAGTGCTTGCGATAATGTCTGTAAGTCGGTACATGTCCCGGAGGACTGGAAGATGTACCGTTTAACTGGTTATAAGTACCTATTTAATTTGCAAATTTACATTAATGAATATTTGTTGTATTAAAATGGTCTCAAGTGTTTGTGTTTTCGATAGTGCCATTTTATCTGGGTGAATATGCCTAAAAAACATTAGTTTAGACATGACTGAAATGTAAACTTTTTTGTTTTTATCGTAGGGCCGTTAATGAAAATTTTGAATGGGTACTACGAATAGGGCTCTGCTACAGTGAACTACAAACTTGACACTCGATTGTGCCCAACGAAGCGGAACTTTTATTTTTAAATTTACGAGGTTCTATAACAGACACTTATTCATAGTGGTTACTTAGTTTGAAGCAAACCCGGTACATAAAAATAATGTGTAATTCTAATACAGTATGGCAAACCAAAATTGACATTAACAGTAGAAAGAAAAAAAACTGCCCATACTCTGTCCAATCAGCTTGCCAGTATAGAAAAATCCGGCAAGCTAAAAAAAATAGGCGGTAAGAGTTTGCTATCTTTAGACAATTTTAATATGCTGTTATTTTGTACTGGTACATTGTGTACCCTGTCCAACCAAAAAAGATAAACCAAAGAAAATTAAGATATTAATATAAGCGTAGAAAAATGACAGTAAGGTATTTTCTGTTTATGCCTTAACCTTTCAGAACCTAAAACTTGCCAAACTAAGTAGGTACCTATTGCAATTACTGGGAATCTAATTATTTTCAAATGGTCTTAATCAGGTTATTTACAGTTCCAACTAGGTTTAAGCCATAAACCGTAGTTCTAAATGGTCGATATAGAATTTTCTTGGAAAAAATCGTTTTCATTTATTTTCCTATTAAGCTCTAAGGCGCAAGTTTTGGTACTAAACCTACTGATTTAAATCGAATTCTAATTCAACATTAGAATATTAAAAGTCCGGATGTGTGTACCCACCGTTCCGCAACGTGGCCCGGTCACGACCCGTCCCGGGTTCGAACCCGGGGTGCAATCAGGGCTCCCACGCGATTGTCTCACGGTTCGCGACATGTCATTGCGATGATTGCTGACTTTCTAATCATATGTGTGCGGTTTGGTGATACCTGGGTTAAAGTAAGTTTATAATATTACGCTTAAGGCCTAGGGCGTATTTAATTCTTAATGATTATCCTAATAGACAAATAGGAAATAAACCAGAAATGGAATACATGGACTGAATAAAGGGACAAGTAATCGTCAAGAAAGAAAGCTTAAAAAGGTAAACGTAGAACTTGGTCCACATACAAACTTTTAAATGTATGATAATGATTAGGTACCTACGTACAGTCAAGTGCAAAAATAAGTATCGAAAGAATACGCTCATAAATATGTTATGACGTTCTTTTTACACATAATTAGAGTGCACTGGGATGGGACTGGGACATATTTTTGAACTTTTTTGTGTACCTACACCTTATTTTGTCTTTGACTGTAGGTATCTTTCTAATAATTAGACCACGAAACAGGAATGAAATACAGTAATATTTTTTGAGCAGATAACACTTTGCACCTTTTAAGTTCTTTGCCAGACTATTTAAACATACATACCTGTAATCTGTCGAAAAATCTCTGGCAGTAAAAAAGTAAGTAGCTAAATTCAATTCTGACTCGTAACAACTAACATATTTTATTTTTACCTGTTATTTACCGTGATTCATCACAGTCTTAATCCAACTGTTTACAAAATATTAATTATTTAAGTACTCGTTAATTAATTTGTTGCTAACAAAATCATTGCTTTTTTAAAGACAGCACGAATAACATCAATATTTACTTAATGTGCATCTAAAAAAACAAAAGGAATTCGCAGCATAGGTACAACATATGATTATTAACGTTAGTTCTACCTGCATGTAGGTTTGATTACGAATGATAATGTCGCAGTACGCGGTAATTTGAAACCAAGTAGCTACGGTTAGTACTTAATTATTTTTTATTAAAATATAAGTTTAACCTCCAAAACCAATGCATCATGAAACGAAAAGTAAACATTGTTTAAATTATAAATATTAGATGTCATATACCAAAGAAAAACGACCAAGATCACCTATGTCCGAGGTGGGGATCGAACCCACGTACTCAGCTTTCGCGGCTGATGCCTGTACCCCTCGGCCACTCGGTCTTAGCAACCACCGGTCAAATTTCTCGGGTATATGCAATCTCTTACAAGGCTAGGCGCCTTTGACCAGTCTCTAAGGGCAAGCTATACATGCCTGCACCTCCTATTAGAATACTTTACAGTTTTCTAGAATAGCTAGAGAGCGCTGGTGCTGCCATCTATTGAACGTATTGCGAAAACACAAATCAAATTATTTATTAACTAAATATTTTGATTTGTACTTTTAATTTTCGCAATACGTTTAAACATTGTTTGTTTAGTAAGTAGGTACAAATGTGCATAGTGAGTAACCCGACAAACTTGAATGCTGACCACATTTTGAGACTATAATGTCATATAAACTTTTCTGGATTCGGCTTCGTTTATGAGATAATGACATAGTTTTCAAAAAAATATTTTTATCATCAGTCGCTGAAAAATGCCTGCACGATTAAAATTCTTACTGTAAGTTTTTATCCTGATATACTCACTGATTAAGGTTAGAAAAAATGAGAAAAATGTTCAACTACAAAAAAAACCCTTTCTTAAAAAGAAATCTTTTCTTACAATTTATTACGGGTCATGTAAAAAAAACTCTAAATATCACAAAAAAGAATTAAATTTTTATTTTGTCCGAAAATGATATACCTAGGTAATAATATATGTTACATAATATTTTTTACTTCTTTTGACATCAGAAATGCATTGGTAAAGTCTGTCGGTATACCTACTCAGTACTCACGATAACCCTGTATTAGAAACAAATCATGTAAAAGAAAATTAATTAGATTTTGATGATGCAAGATGCAACAGCATCAAACTCGTACGAGTATGAAGCATTTATGTATTTAATTCATACCTACTAAATCATAAGTGACATCATCAATAAGATATCCCCGTGGCGTGGTTTTGATGATTGTCATTTTGGTAGGTTTTGATGATTGTAAGTGTACCTAGTAAATCAATTTTCTTGCTGTGGTAAAATTAGGTAGGTACTTACCTACCGAAATTTTGAATAAAATAGATACCTACTTACAGAGATGACCATACGTTTTTGACAGGAATTTAGATTTATCTATAATTCATTTTCATTGTAGGTAACATTATGGATGATGGCGAACTTTCCGCTACATGACATGGAATGGTACCTACGTAGGTACAGATTAGATAAATAGGTTACGTTCGTTACCGGAAATGTTATATTATATTACACGGACTAGCTATAATAATAAATAGTACATTATGATACAAGTGTGCTAAGTTGATCATTATACTCGAGGCGGTATTGTGCGCGCGAGCTGCAAGCGAGCGCGCATAAGATAGCAGAGAGTATAATGATCAATGCACACGAGTTTCATACGACGTTTTTCAACACACTTGCGAGGAATAACCGACTTTTAGTAACACTTTTACTAACCTTTGTTGCCATTTGTTGCTAGGTAATTACCACTTACTTAGGTACTATCCCAAAGTTACGTTTAACCTTTTTATTTTATTCTTGTTAATTACTTGAAGTTCACAATTCACATAAAAGTAATAACAGTAAACACAACAAAATAAACGCAACAAACATTTTAAATCACTAAAATGGTAGCTAACTTTAAAACGGCGCGCGCATACCTAAGGAATTTTTCAACGCGCGCAAATTTGTAAGGCAACAATCCTATCGACAAACAGCCAATATGAAAAAAAACTGCGAATCATTAACGATTATCATAAAATAAAAATACGATAACTTTACATATAATATAATTACTTGATAATTTGGATGCACAATCTATAGTATTTTATTTATTTATTTACGAAAATTTATAGTATTTTGAAGTAATATTCTGGATTTCGCTTTTTCTGCCACATGTCAACTCTTTGGTCAATTTAAAAAATAAACATAACCTGGCTAAATTCGAATGCTTCTTCTACATGACATAATACTTGCAAATGTTTGCAAACATACTTGGTCGGGTTATGATATTACCGCACTAGAGCAATAACGTAATGAAAAAGCACGCGTGCTTAATATCTTGGATTATGAGCCTAATAGCGGTTCAATAATACTTACGTTACGAGCAAGTGTGTTGAAAAAAATATTATGTGCCTATTACCTCTATAGGCAGGAACTCAAATATTTTTTTATTTATTTTTTTTATTTATTTATTTGGGGCACCAACAGCAGTACATGAAAAATTTACAAAAACTGAATGTACAGTAAACAAAGCCAATAAAAGATGTCCACAAAAATAAAATGAACATGCAATAGGTAACAAGATATTGCGTGCGCATTTATACTAACTAACATTATCAACATAAGTTTCAGTTATAAAGTTTGCATGTACGTGAGTGTGTTTGTTGGTGTTGTGTAAGTGCATGAGTGAATGGTTTATTGTGAGGATTAGTGTGATGTAGCTAATTAAATAAGTAAATAATGATCACCAAATGAACTATTGAACAATACCAGAGAAGAGGTCAAAGTTCTTTAAATGTATGTAGGAAGCTATAGTGATTTAATTGCATTGTTATGATTATGCCAATAAAATTATATACAAATGGTGCAATGGAAAGGTTACCTACATAAAATTAATAAAAGTGTTCTATAAAGGTGCGTTCAAACTAAAACAGCATTCGCTGTTCTAACCTCCCACTCTACGAAATTCGATCGGTACACAAAACGTGATTGGTTGATTTCGTAGAACGGGCGCTAGAACAGCGAATGCTCTTTTGGTTTAAACGCACCTTAAGAATTAGAAAAAATAACAATTAGGTATGTATAGGTACTTAGATTTGAAATTCTACATAGTTTGGTACCTTCGTCACAAGAGTTCCGGTATTTCACTATATAACCTACCTTCCTAGATATTAATCTACCTATTACCTAGATTATTAAAATAATATGAAATCCCACATAACTGCCCACGAGTACCTACCGGGTGTTGCACACCTTTTTTGTAAAGGATCGATATAATTTCCCTCAATGGGACAAAGCAAACAGCGGCACAACTAAAGTTGTCACGTAATTCGTTCACCAAACACACTTGTTTGTCCTTGAGATTGACACCGCCCGCCCCTGCGGCTTGGCCCTTTGTTTTTATCTCCCTGTCAATATTTTGGCCTCATTTGTCAATAACTCTGTTTTAAACTGCAATTCGTTGACGATACACACGACAGAAAGTGGGTGGCACAGCCCTTACGGTCACCAAAACAAAAACGTCACATGTACAAGCTCTGCAATCTTACTTAAGACTTAACTATACTAAACCACTATTTACCTATAAGCATGGAACGTTTGACACATTCGCCCTTTGATTTATGAATAGATACGAGACATAAGTCTTTGGTTATATTCTTTGACATGATGTCGTTTGAATTTGAATGAAGATTTTAGATTGAGGTGATATTTTTCAGTCGTAAACACTGATAAATATCGGAGGTGGGTAGGTGAGCATATTTAATATTCATAACAAGTACAACGCATACTTACCTACATGTATAAAATGTACCTTATCTTATCTAAAGGTTACTAAATTAAACACCTAAATTTTATTTCATGCAAACTTGAAGGCAAACCAAGTTAATTCCGTAAATTAGGTAAAAAAATACTAATTTCCGACACTAAATACATTTTCAAGTCAGAAGAAATTGTCACAAATTACACAAACTATCCAGAACCAATAGCTCTCCTTATTTCTGAGAAAATAATAAATTCCCAGTGTTGGTCAGCCGGCGAGTGACGGGGGCAAAAAATTTAAACGGAATTTTACTTTTAAGTCGAGTTTAGTGCGCATGACCTTCTCGGAATCGTTAGTTGCCGTAACGGGACTTGTCCAGGTACTCGTTACTTAAATCCTATTTTGCTGTTTGTAATTGGTGTTTACCTAAAATATCGTCGGGAACATAGTTTTAATTAATTTGTTTGGTAGGAGTTGTTTATTTATAAGACATTCAAATTATACAAATTGATTGTTTTAAGTTTTATTTAGTAAATTGTAAAAGTTTAATAATTTAATAGACAAAACAAGAGTACTTAAGTACCTGGGTATGCATGAGTCGAAATCTTAAAATGTTACAATTGCACGATAGCCTTTTCTATTTACCAATAGGTATTTCATTTTCAGTCAGTGTCTTCAGTAACGAGTAGTGTGGCATCCATGTAGATGTAGAAGATTAATTCGCAAAAGTGTAGGTACTTAGTTTGAAAAGATTAGGTACTACAAGTTTTACATGTAACAAATAAAAATCTTTGAATCTTTGGGTATGATTACTCCGTTTTGCCGTACATTTCGCTTCGATAGTGTGTAAAGGAGTAAGTACCTACTCGTATCATTTTCATATAATTTTGTTGCTTTTTTAAAATAAATTGACAAGTGTAAAAAATATAAAATGGAATATTTTGAACATAAACAAGTACTGTCTTGTAGCTCATACTATCACACATAGCACGCGTGTTCTGACTCACACATAGTCCATAGGTCAGTAGCAAAAGTGTCGCAACCCGTCCATCCAAAATCGACAGCCGTCTGACATGTCTAATTTCGCTAAAACGATTTTGATACCCGTAATCTTCACATTATATTTACAACCTTACGCCAACGCAATAACGACTACTCAGAACCAAAATGCCACTTAGCGCAAGTACAATTTGACTGATTGACTTATTGCCAATCCTATCGGATATTGAAACCATTTTGAAATAAAATTACCTACCTACCAATTTTAATGGATATTTTTGATTACAGCATTCATTTATTATGCGGGAATTTATACTTCAAAAAGTATATAAGTAGACAATCAATGACCAGGTAGCTGGTAAATGGTTTTTGGAGTTAAAACCCTAGTAGTGATATGCCGTGATAAAAATAGTACATTGTGCATCAAGAGAGGTAAGTACGGAATTACTAACGAGAGTGTTAGAAGCCCGACGCCATTAGGCGGAGGGCTTTTATGACTCGAGTTAGTATTCCGCTTACCTACCGTGATGCATACATGTTTTTCATCACACTTGCCGGCAAAAAATGAGTTTTAAGACATAATATTATTAAATGACGTACTGACATTTCTATTACTCCCTAGGGAATACCACTTTTCTATTACTCCCGCTACGCGCGCAAGCAATGGCGCACTTAGACAGCAAGTGTGATGAAAATATAATAAATAATCCGATTTACTACGCTTATACACATTAGGAGGTAAATGCCCGTAATCGCAACGCGATAGTTGCCGATCGCAGTAGTGTGTCAGTGTGTCCATTATGGTGAGGCTGCTGCCCATCACCAATCTTATTTAAAAACTGGCCAGTAACACTTCAATCCCTTAGTCGACTCATACGACACCCACGGGAAGAGTTGGGGTGGTGACAAATGTATAATGGTAACATGGTAACTGTATGTTGTGGTCTAACTAAAGCACTAAAATCATTTTGCGAAGTACCGACGCACCGACAACGAAAACGATGTTGTATTACCTCGGATATTAAATTAAAATTGGTACCTACCCAATATGAACTCGTAACTAAAAACAATAAAACTCGGTCCACAATGTAATGTAGTAGTCAAAAAAAGGGGTACGGTTATAAAATATGTTTCTAGAAAGTTTTATTGCCGGGCTCGAGCCGAATTTGCTTGCGGTAAAGGGGTATTATGCGGTGTAAAAAGACGTAAGTGCCAAGAGGCATCGATCTAGATAATACCTTTTTAGTAAGCCAGACAGTACAGACAGATAGGGTAAGACAGTAAAACGATTAAAATGGACCTTCGAAGTCATAAAAATACCGCCAAAGTGATATTTTGGCCCTAACTGTAAATATGTAAACAGTAAGGGGTAATTCAATCGTAGTTAGATAAAGTTTGAAAGTGCTATGTAGGTAGTGAAAAAACTTGAAACATGTTATAGGATTAACAATCTTGATAAGAAGGGGTGAACTCCCTACAAATCACGGTGATTCCATGATTATACGAGACCTATTTATAATCCATTTTTATACGAATGGTTTACCTATCACGCAGGATATGAAAAGTTCTAGTTTGTTTTTTATTTGTCAATACTTATCCAACCCCATATGCCAATTATTCTTAAACGTTCATAAAACCTCCATCAGCAAATTAATCGTTTGTTCTTATTTTTGTCACTTTGACATTCGCACACTGCACATAGGTATATTGTGATTGTGAGTAAGGCGATAAACTATTAGTAACTACCTATTTAAATGACCTCTTACCAATTGTAGAGGTTTTTGAACAATTAAGGAAAAAAAATGGTTTTTGCATCTTACTTTGCCCGTAATCTAGAACCACTGTGCCAACCGATTCGCTTTTTATTGAGTTCACTCACACTAATCACCCTGCCTCCTACCGCTACAATCTAGAACAGGTAGAAATATGACTAAAGTACTAAGAATTTAGTAATAAATTATCCAAATCGGTAAAACTTGATAGTTAAGGCCTTCTTAGTGTTGATAAGCCGTTGGGTTCTAGTGATTTCTTATCTGCGTTAACGGGGTGGTCTTTTATGATGACGCAAAACAATAGCGCAGCATTTAATAATAATTTCATAACTTGTTGATGAGTTGAGCTTGGTCATGGTTTTTCCTATCCCTGACCCTTTAACCAGTGACGGATTAACATGCCATTGCCATTAGGAATGTTTTTTTTTTTTAATTTTTATGCCTTTAATTAAAACAATATAAGAATCCAGGGGGCCAGCTGTAAGATGTGCTACCCTGCGCGTCTGTTTAATTCGGCTTTGCCTGTGACAGTACAGTAGCCGTCACGTTATTTCATGTTGTGCTATAGTGTTAAGGTGCATTTAGACCAAACGAGCATCCGCTCATTCTATACCGTGGGGTATCTACGAAATTCGTTTATTACACAAAACTTGATTCGTCGAAATTCGTTGATTTCGTAGACGAATGCTCGTTTGGTCTAAATGCACCTTTAAATACTGATATGTATTTAAACACCAATTTAAAAATTTAGCCAAACGTGTTCCTCACGTAGGTATTTGAAGTCGAAAATTGCTCGACATGTTACGATCAATTTAGATTATATATAAAGAATCCTCCAAAGCCCGACGAGCAATTTTCGACTATTACGTGAGTAACCCATATCGCTAAATATTTAAATATATTCGAGTCTTACGTTAGTTATAATCCTAAATTTTCAAATCTAGAGGTACGGAAAATAGCTAAGTTCACCAACCAATAACAAAACCACCTCCCATCTCTGAAATACCTACTAATTTAAGAATATAGTTAAAAAGACAATAAAAAGTAAACACAAACGCAAGTTAAGTTATTCTTATCATAAAAATATTTACATATCTCGCTCATCCCGAATTTCCCGATCCCACTAATGGGCCTCATATTTTATACGAGTATGTAAGTACAGCCTAATGCGCAATAAAGATTCTGCAGCTATCTTTAGTTTTTTCACAAACGGTTTTAATCACAATGTCTAAGATTTTGATTTTTTTTTTATTACTAGGTACTGAAAATAATTGCACAATTTACTAAAAGTAGACTTAAAAGTTGACAATTCACATATACACCGTGATCTCTAATAACCCGAAAGATTTTAATAGTGTGTTCCTGACCGCATTTAGAAACTATAATGTCGTAACTTTTCTGGATATCGCCTAGTTTCAGAGTTATTACCAATTAAAAAAAAACATATTTTCTAATTGTAACTCGGTAAAAAAGGTCTTTTTAATGGCGTTGGTGCCATTATGGAGAATAGTCTCACTAACCTCATAAATAGATGTCAAAAAGTGAGAAATAAAACCTTTTAAAAATGAGGTTTTTGTAAAAAAAAAAATTGTATGTGCTAGTTTTATGAATAACTTTTACTTTTTATGTTAAAATACATTCAAAAATTAAATAACAATTAAAAAAAATTAAAAAAAATTTTTTTTTTTCGCCAAAAATGACAAAAGTCATATAATATTTTTTGTTTGTTTTTACATCAAAAATGCGTGGTTAAAATCTTTCGGGTTATTAGAGATCACGGTGTATAAATATAAATGCATTTAGATTAATACCTAGGCATACTGTTGCGAATAGTATTAAATTTACGTGATAATAATAATATAAGAATCATTGCCTTAATCACTTATCAATATATAGAATATACGTATACTGCAGGCATTACTAGCACAACACAAGTACCTATTTAATGACTTAATTTAAGGTATCCATCTTGTTTCTGCCACGCATCCATTGGCTTAGGTATTTAATGAATAACTGGAATGACTAAGCTTTGAATTCATTAAATTATGTAATAAACTGTTCATAAAAATTTAAAAAAAAAATAGTTGAAACCACTTCTTAAGATTAGATAAATCTTCAAGCTATTATTGAGTTAGACCCGCCCCTATAAACGACCATTTACACAGCCTCAAGCTAAACCATACGTTTCCAAAATTATACACATCGAGCTCCCAATCAAGGTACCTAGTAAAAAAACAAATGACCCAGTAGTTCTATTTGTGAGAGTAGTTGGACACAAAGAATATTGATTGAATGTTGATAAGGTTAAAGGGATATTTTTATTTTAAAAACGAAATTGATTTAAACGTTAGATGTCATATACCAAAGGTTACCAACGCTGGAGGTAGATGAATGAAAAAAATACAACAAAAAAAAAGGAATTTAGGTTGTCCCACAAAAAAAAAATCTTATTAGATTATTTCGATGCTCAGTCGAATTTAATATCTTAATTTGAATTTGACTTTCAATCTGGAACAGTCGGAGGCTAGCCTTGTACATGTACAACACCCAGATGAGTTTTTTTATTTGAAGTAGCCACCTAACCTGTGGATGCCTGAAATTCCAAATGTTTCACAAGTGCCTTTACACCCTTTAATATCAAAATATTTCAATGTAGGTGTATCTAACCAAGATCAGAAACTGGAAACATTTCCACTATTTTTTACACTCCAATCAGGTTCCTGTCATCAACAAAGTGCATCCTCTCGAAACGTTGGTCATCCTATGTACACAGGAAGTGTAGAAACACAACTGTGATGAACATAAATAAAAAAATATAATTGTTGTCAATATTTTGTCCGTTGTCAGAGTATAGCGAAACCACCGGGCGAGAAACACAAGAAAAAAAAAACACGGTAGCCATAAATCGCCACGATAGAGTCATTAGCCAGGGGCGGACTCGCCGCCGAATAATTAAAAACAAATAAAGTCGACACGGACGCTATCTGCGATCGCATTTGTTTCAGTTGTTAGTTGGTGACGTGGGTCGGCCGGAATAAATTTGATTTGTACTGTTGACATTATTATTGTGTAGGTAATTTGTAGCTAATTTTGTTATAATATTGTATACATTTAACGATTTTATGACTAGTATTTTAGGGTGTTTTATTTTATTTATAATACGTATAGTGTCTATGAGCCAAAGCCTAGAATACCTCACGATTTATTATTCAATTACCGTATCGTTCCACAAAATTTCACGAAAATCTAAACATACTACTGAATAATTTCCAATATTTTTTCTTTATTTAGCAGTTATGATTAGGTATTATAGGTATTTCTTATTATATTAACAATGATATGGTTTAAATTCAAGTATATTTTTACCCAGAATTGCTGTGTAACGCAACGCAAAAACAAATTCATAGCTTTCTGTCTGTAATCTTTAATGGATCCAATGTATTAATTATTTTTTAAAACATTGTTTTGGGTTGACATAACATAATGTATTAATTTGTAATTAAAATTGATTGCCTACTAACCCTAATAATAAAATGATCCGAGTAGTTTAGAGTTAGACACTGTGATTTAAAATCTAACACATGTACTAACGATATCGTGGGCGGTATGTATTACTTATTCATGTCCCTCCAAAGAACTACCCTCGCTAAACAAAATGACATAATTGTCATATGGCTTGTGAAGGAATTGTTTGGAATTGACCTCGTTTGTGTAGGTGAACATAGAATTTGGTGTTTTGTATTTTGTTTTCTATATTAAATGATGATGCGAACATTTTAGACTGTCCGCTACTTAGAAAAAATACAGTAATGACAAAATCAGTGTTTAACATTAAATATTTATTACTGTAGTTATTTTAGGATAAATTCCGTTAAAGTCATATTTTGTGAAACAACTCAAATAGTTTTACTTAAAATATTTTTGAGTTGTATTTTTTAAGTAGTAATACTACTACTAGATTATAAATATTAGATGTCGTATAGGTAAGGAAAAAATACCGAAGTTTACCAATGCTGGAGGTGGGATTTGAACATTTTGAACCCACGTCCTCAGCTTTCGTGGCTGATGCCTGGCCTGAACCACTTGGCCACTCCAGCAGCAGTGGAAGCTTTAAGTTAAAGCCCTTAACTATGTATCTACAGAAGACCTATCTTTTGACGACCTCTGTAGGTCAGTCTGTTAGTGATTTTGAGATATTCTTAAGCTTATTCCAGATTTTATCCTATTGTTCATTTGACATTACTTACGTATTGATATATTTAAAATAGTACCTGTGCCAAATATACATATTTCACGTGGTAAATTTCCCCTTTAATTCATACTAATAATTGTAATAAAACAAATATTAGCTTAAAATAATAACCAGTTATTTGTGCGATGACCTAGAAGGAGAGACGCGAGCACGCATCGCACAAGTGTTTGTTCAATCGCGAGGGCCCTCGAGCGTCGAGACGCGGTGGCGCCTGGACCAGGATGCTCAGCAAAGTTCGGCTAGGTAAGACCTAGCCAAAATCGAAATTCGTAAATTTCGAGGATTTGTCTCTCTCACTCTAATGACGCCTTCGTTTGAATGACAGAGAGAAATCCTCGAAATTTAAGAACTTCGTTTTTCGCAGTAGGGCCGCAGGTACCTATGTAACTAATGAAAGTAACCATCGCCACTATAATGACGCCTTCGTTTCAGTGACAGAGAAAAATCCTCGAAATTTACGAACTTCGTTTTTCGCAGTAGGGCCGCAGCTACCTATGTACCTAACTAATGAAAGTAACCATCGCCACTCTAATGACGCCTTCGTTTGAGTGACAGAGAAAAATCCTCGAAATTTAAGAACTTCGTTTTTCGCGGTAGGGCCGCAGGTACCTATGTAACTAATGAAAGTAACCATTGCCACTCTAATGACGCCTTCGTTTGAGTGACAGAGAAAAATCCTCGAAATTTAAGAACTTCGTTTTTGGCCGCAGGTACCTATGTAACTAATGAAAGTAACCATCGCCTGTTTACTTACTTATGACTGAAGTGTAAGTGTCAAATAAGCACGATTTTGATGTCTAGATCCATTGACATGTTTTATAAAGCTGTGGCTACGTGCTGTCACTATTTTTCAACCGTCTATATCGCGTACGCAGGCTGATGATGATGATTATATAGGCGTACTGTCCGCAAATTGTTACGTACGTACCCCTTATTCAGAAACGTAGGTATCTGTAGCTATATTATGGTAAGCTATCTCATTTGATATTTAATTTGTGTATAAGTTTTGCAAACTTATCCAGTGACCTTTGTTTTAATATCACTAACAATATCAGCGGGGCGAGCCTTCAAGACAAATTACAGGACACCTAAAAGCAGATAGTCGAATAGCGCCATCTGTCTTTCAGCTACAGCAACAGCATCGGATACAAAATTAATTTATTGTACCATCTCAGCTAACGGGACGCCTGAAGACTCTTCTGCCAGTCACACAATCGACTCGTGAGCTACGACAACACTAAACACCATCCATCCATCGTTGAATATTCAACTTCATTCAAAGGTATGTTAGAATCGTTTCTCATCTTCCTTCTACTCGTTCTTAAGCCCTTTTTCTACAGAACGCCCGGCAGTAAATAAACAGTTGATACCGACTACACATCATTACATCAAAGAGATGTATAGCCATTGTGACAGGACATTGCACTCTAGCCGTCTATGAATAGATGACAAAGTCACTTGTACGCGAGCTGTTTCTTATCTCACAGTAGGTTAGTGGGCGCGAGCGGAGCCGGGTCAAATGGTTAGCAAACAATCACGCGCGGATTCGTCTCGGCCTATATTTGCGACGTGTAATAGTAGGAAAACTCCGTACTTCCATTTTGTACGTTCCACTGAAAATGGCCGTGCAGTTTCGTTTAGGAATTTCCCATTTAGCCGGGAAAAGCGAGTAGAACGCACAGAGGATCCGCGGGAAATTATTTATGTGCTTTAATGCGCATATTTGGCGTAGCTACCTGGTTGTGTTCCTATTGCTTACAGAGCGATTAAGCACAAACAATGCCACTGTAACTGTGATTTCGAAGCGCTAACACAACTTTGTATATTAGAAATTGGCTGATATTGGTTTGCTTGTGGTCTGGTGCCTCGTCTGCTTTTGGAACAACGCCCGTGGCTGCATCGCCGACTGTTTTGTTTGCGGTATGGTCGCGCGAACGATCCATATGTCGTTTGCCGGAAAACAATGCTTTTCTATATTTTTCAATGCAACGCGTCACGATTGTCGGGACGTTTTTTCATATCTGTTGCATATTGGTTATGTGTATCTCTGTGCGTGGCTCGAATGCAACTGTTACGTTTATTAAAGAACTAAGCTATCATTTCTCAAAACTCGGAAGCGTAGATCGAACCCAAAAATAATCGCCCATCAATCAACCGTCACTATAAAAAAATCCTTTGTACCCGCGCCGCTGTAATTGGGGGGGACGAAAAAACAAAAGTGGAAATTTCTAACGAGACGAAACCCGCAAATCATTCTGTTTAGTGCAAAATTATAGAGTTTTAAACGGGCGTTTAGGTGATTTGTACGTCGGTAATGGACGGGTATTACGTAAGTGGCGTGCCCTGGGATGGAAAAGTGCGCCGCAATCTATTAGCTGAACAAAAACTGAGCTTAATTTCACACCTGTTTACGTTTAATTCTATAATAGCGGTAGCGAGCTTCGCACGAGAGCTATCGGTTATTTGTATATCCAGAGACTGATAAATAAAAGAGATTGCAAAGGTCCTGGCAACCTGAAGCTTCCTTCTGTGGACGATTTTCCCGTTCTAGGATTCTTCAAAATGAACAAAATTCACTTGTTTTGTGAATTTTATGATACTATATGTATAGATAGACTATTTGATAGCGATAGAGTTTTTTTTTAAGCTCTGGAAAGAAATATTTCATACTCGGCCACTCGGTCTTAAAATAGACCGAGAGATCGAGTGGCCGAGTCAAAGTCAAATGATTCTTTATTTAATTAGGCATAGCAACAAGCACTTTTAAATCGTCATGCACATGAAATTAAACCTTCTTCCGGTTCTAGCCCTACACCACTGGTTTAGACATAAGCCGCGAAGAACGTGAGTTCGATCTCCACCGTGGACGTTGGTGAACTAGGTACATATTCTTTCTTTGGTGCCTTTACATTTTATATTTATAATTTATGGCACATAATGTAAGTAGTAGCGTAACTAATAAAAAATACAGAAATCAAAATATTTCGTAAAATAATTTAAAAAGTTGTTCTGTAAAACGTGTAATTTGGGTGAATCAACTTTTTTCTGTCTGTTATTGTTATTGCTATGGTTACGGTCGCCTGAGTCACGCTGGTTTTATGCAAAATTATGCTACTTAATTTGTGTAAACATGCATATAGTCCATGTTTGTAGATGGCTCATCAAGGAAAGGGTTTTAATTTAACACCAGAAAAATGCATGTTTTCATAGTTTTAGTAGCATAATTATGCATAAAACCAGCGTTACTCAGGCGACCGTAACCATGGTAATAACAGACAGAAAAAAATTGAAACACCCATTTTTTAAAATGGTTTTTAAAATGTGCAGTCTGTATTACCGCTGGTCTCTAGTATATCATATCGAACGGGGAATTGGCAAGCGTGGAAGGATATTAACGAACGCTCCCTTTCAAGTTGAAATAATTAACGAAAGTAATTTGTTTCAATTCGTATGCGCTCAACGTTGCAGTGTGTTTTCAATGATATGTATTTATTAATTAAGTTGCTGCACTTATGAAGATTTTAGCGTTTGATTTAAGGTACAACTGAGATGAATTATCGGTACATACCTACTCCTGCGGTCATGCAGATTTCAAATATTTCTTGTAAATAGTGACAAATGTATTCTTACTGCCGTCACCACACGGCTAACCAGCGTGGCGATTATGGGCATTTACCTCCTAATGTGTCTATACGCATAGTTAATAGGAGAGGCCTACGTCCAGCAGTGGACTATCATAGGCTGATGATGATGATGATGACAGGTGCAATTATTTTTAACCCTTCGATCATTTGACCATTCTGTTAAAGCATTCAATTTCGAACCTTAAGTTATTTGTAAATTTATTTGGTTTTATTTTGTATATGACGGCAAATATGTTACCTAAGATACACATTAAAGGGTTAACATCCGATTGTATTGGAATATCCCTGAAACGTTCTAAAATAAATTTGATGTAACTTATTGTTTTTTTGGAAGGTATTACCCTAGTCTAGTTATACTAAAGTAAATGCTTAACACATTCAATTGGTGGGTACGATGTCTGTAGCAGTTGTGTAGGTTTTTGTTTTTTTTGACCTATGACAGATGACGTTACTTAAATTAGTATCCTCAAACGTACGTATTAAAGGCTCTCTTGTTGCTCGCATTAGGTAAGTGAAATACTAGATTTTCTCTGTTGTCTTTACATCACTCCTCAATTCCGTGGGCCTAGTAAAGAAGGGCACAATTTCCCAAGACTTGTGAAAGTGAAAAACACAAGTGCATAGGTGTTGTGTGCATCTGCATACCCGCTTCCCCACCGTTTTTCAAACAGAGGCCCTACCGCGAACCACGAATGAAGTTTTGCCTTGTCACACTTACGTACGAATTCACGAGTGCGAGACAGAGGCAACACTTCGTTGGTTCGAGCCGGCGAGTTTTTCACTAGGGCAGTATTGGAGTGCCAGGAATAGCTTGAAATTTGTTGTACATATAGTTGTTTTCCATGTCTGCTAGGCCCTCTGACCCGGTTCACCTGGATGGGGTGGGGGTGTGACGTCACGGCGTGGGTGCACGTCGCCGTCACGCTCCACAAACGCCGAGGTTAGAGCAGCCTTGGCGCAGTCGCCCTACATTGCGCAGCGGCCCGTTTTTCATCTAAATACACCAATAGTTATAAACAATTGGCCTATCTTCCGGGCGCCGACAATGGTAGGAGTTGCGAGGTCGGCATGCATGTTTAGCACCTTGAGTTGAATCCTATCATCGTCAATATTATCCATTTTCGTCAAGTTTTGTTAAGTTTGGTGTACGCTCGGAAGTCCCAAAACCAGTGGCCATTTGTGGCTAGTCGCATCTGACTTGGCCCAGAGGGAAAGAGATCCGGTCTACTCGGTCGAAAAACGAAATTCGTATTAAATTTCGAGGATTTTCTCTGTTACTCAAACGAAGGCGTCATTAGAGCGAGAGAGATAAATCCTAGAAATTTACGAATTTCGTTTTTCGCGGTAGGGCTAGCCGCCGGTTACCTCACAATGTTTTCTTTCATTAAAACCGACTAGGTAAAATATGAAATGTTATGTCATACCTACACAAGCTCATGGTTACAAGTCGGGGTTAGAATCCGCAACCTCCAGATTGAAGGTTGTGTTCCTGTTCGAACGTAACCTACGTTGGTTAGAATACGCATGTTTTCAGAAGCACTAAAAACGTGCAATTATAAGGAGTAATTTGCTAAATATGTAGAACCTTTGACGGAAGAGGTATATATATTATATGTAGGTACTATATGTTGCCTACATATCCTTCATTATATATTTTGCAACCCCAAGATGAGAAAAAGTTAAGATTCAGATCAGAGTGATTGAAATAATGATAGTTGGCAGCAACTATTCAATTCAATATTCTGTCAAGTTAATTAATTGGCAAACCTAGGACCTAGTTTTTCATGATTTTCTACAAATACATCGTGCCTAATATTGCATGCAACCCAACCTAACTAGGACCGATTCACGCAATTTTTCATATCTCAATCATATGCCCCACAGATACAGACACTTCCGAGCTACCAAATTAGCACATTGTTATTATTTATTTATTTTGAAAACAGCAGATGTTTTTGTTTCACGTCAGCAAGTAATAAATCAGAGCTACAAATTAGTTCTCCGAAGTATCCTCTCCGAATAAATCGGCAAAGTATCTCTGTTACCCCGACGCCCCGGGGCTCTCCGTAGCTAATCAGACCGAGACAATAGTCAGCGTGAAAGGTCCATAAAACTACGGAGTCCTGTCCAAAATATTTACAACGCGTGACAAAACCGGCGTCTTTGTCTCGACGGATCGGCGGCGATTAGTTGCGGGCGATGCGAGCCATGCGGGCTTATGGGCGCGACGTGTGTTGTCGTGACAACATCTTGTCATCAGTCGGCAGACCAGCTATATTTCATCACGACCCGTCTTTAGTTGTGACATCGAAGAAAAAATCGGAAAGCTCTGATTAAGACATTTGTAGGTTTTGACTGATAGTTGCTTCCAAGTTTTGATATTCGTGGTAGCCTACTGAGGTTTGGTTCTATTTATTGCCTGAAACCGAGTTTCGATTCTGTTTCTAACTTTCTTTAGACTTATTTTTACATACCTTTATATTTTATAACTATTGTAGCACCATCTGTTAAAACAATTATTGCGTGGATCTGAAATAAAACAAAGAGTTAGGATAGATTAGACTAGTATGTCTTGTTCGATAATCGATAAATGAAACGTGTACAATTTTAACATTTCTGAAATCATTATGTAAACATGCTTTATTTTGAGACTTTTCTGTACCTATATATAATAAATAAAATAAAAAACTTGCTATTTACGACATACAATCTTTAATAGACCGAATAGTTAAAAAAAAGTTGAAAGTAAGGCTAGTCACATAGTCGGATGAAAAGAGCCGATAGCACGTGCCGCGTAGATGTAATTCTTATGATATCACTGTGAGATCTCGAGCACCAGCCGTTCTGTAACAAAAGAAAACAACTCCATACCAATCCTGGAGAGATAAGCCTTTTTGTCTGGGCTACGAGGGCATCCAAAAAAGTATAAAAATACCCTTCGATTGTCGTCGCGCCATGAAGAAGTCGATGACTGTGAAAGTTCACACAACAATTTAAAATTTTAACACCATGCCACCATTATCTCAGTCTCATTAAGTGTTACGGGATAGTTGCTGACAATACGCTAATCATTTTGTTTACTAGCCTTCTCAATTTATAAGTACATTTTTATTTTGAGTCTAAGTGTTGGGGAATGTATTTCGAAGATTGATAATGTCAATCAATCGATATCACAAAGTCATACAGATACACATAATATATTATATCATCTAAAATTTATTTTTAAAATTCAGATAACATATGTGTTTAAATGGGATTTACCTACATGTACCTACTTAAAGTTCATCTATCAATAATCTTAAAAAAAATAGGGATTTACCTATAAAAGCTGTTGATTATTTCAATGAGCGTCAAGTTAAATTTTAAGTCTATAATAATTAAACCTAATATGCTATTTCAATACAGAGGTATTACAACAGTCAGTTATCTCTAGGTATGTGCAAAAGGTACGTGAGCACTTATTTTGAACCCATAGTGTTAAACTGCTACGGTTATAAAACATTAAGTGTTAAAATATTATATTGATTGAGACTTCAATAAGCCCGGCCAATCAACTGTCATTAGCTACGGCTTTTAAACGAGGTAATAGTTTTTTACCTATTGTTTGGCGGGCTTACACTTTTTCTAGTTTTCTTAGATACCCTATCCGGTAGACTGGATACTTACTAATACCTAAGATCGAATTCCGCGATTGAAAGTAAATTTTCTGAACGGACATGAAGCCATGCGTGTTTACTACCGTGTTGTGGTATAAAACACTACAAAAAAAGAGTACTTTTTGAAGTCTCGAATCTCTGAAACTGTAAGACCTACGGTAATACAGGCTCAACTTGTTGGAAATGTATTAATCTTTAAACGCTTTCTAACATGTAATGTCAAAAAGTGTAAGGTTTTTTAAATAAAATCAGAAACTAAAACATGACCGTAAATTTCGCAGTTTTTCACGTACTACTCAGCTAGCACAATTTTTTTTGCTTGCAAAATGTGTTTTTATAGTGCCCTATGGTGTCTAAACAACATACCAAAAATGCAGCGATACTACCTACTTGCTTTGTGAGTTTAGGGTAAAATTATGTAGGTACAGTTTGACCGTACTTTATACAGATTGTACATAGATATATCGTAATAAATTCGAAGCAACTGTGTTTGTTACTCATATTAGCATAGTTGCTTCGAATTTTCAATGTTGCGGTTTATTACATCTAGAAGAAAACAACAGGATGCTTCTGCATAGCCAAGATGCAAATCGCTAACACTGAGTCGCGAGCCAAACGTCGCTCTACTTTACTACTTTGTCGCACTAACTAATAAACAAAAAGTGACAGAGGGAAAATACGTCAAAATACGCAACGTTATCAGGACAAATATACGATCCGTTTGAGGGTGCGACTGTGACATAGTCATAGTGAAATACGAGTAGCCACTATTTCCTGTTTTAAATCTATAACTGTTTAATAGACAAGTTTAAAGGTTCGTTTAAACCAATAGAGCATTCGCTGTTCTAGCGCCCGTTCTACGAAATCAACCAATAACGTTTTGTGTACCGATCGAATTTCGTAGAGTGGGAGGTTAGAACAGCGAATGCTCTTTTAGTTTGAACGCACCTTAACACGTCTTCGTGCGGCAACCCCTTTCGTCCTAGCTTCTATACTTCTATAGTAATGTACTATTCTGCAAGCGGTAAATATTTTGAAATTTATATTTCTACTCGTACACATAAGTACTGATAAGTGATACTACAGTCTAACCCCCTTATTTATAAACGTCTGCTAACTTAACAAGCCGCTAATAATTGTTTGTCCCTTTTGCTCTTATGGACACATTGTTAAGACCGAAAGGGACAAACAATTATTAGCGGCTTGTTAAGTTAGCAGACATTTATGAATAATGGGGTAAGTCAGTAAATAGATAAAAAAGCACGGTAGCTTTTCTGCGACTTCATTTGCCTAGAATTGTTCGCCCAAAATGCGTAACGTACCTACTAACAGTCTAACAGACCTGTAACGAGATCCATTAATAAGCATTTATCGACATGACATCTAGTAACAAGTAGCTTTGAATTAAAGATTACATTTGGAGAAGCGATAGGTTTTCCGCGAAACGGCTGGCACGTGTCTGCTGTTTATTTGCTGCTAGTTTTTGCCTCTTATTGGTTCCTGGCCTGCTACCGCGAACACCGAAGCTCGCAAATTGCGAGTATTTGTCTCTGTCACTCCAACGAAGGCGTCATTAGAGTGACAGAGAAAAATCCCCGAAATTTGCGAACTTCGGTGTTCGCGGTAGCAGGCCTGTACCTACGTTCCGTATATTGAAATTGCCTAGAAGTAATACAATCACGAGCCGTACCACGAGCTGCCGCCGCGTTATTAACGCGAATTTACTTTCTATTTAGCCGTGTGGTGACGGCAGTAAGAATACATTTGTCACCCCAACTCCTCCTGCGGGTGTCATAAGAGTCGACTAAGGGATTGAAGTGTCACGACCATTATTTGATAAAAGATTGATGATGGGCAGCAGCGTCATCATAGTGGACACATTACTGCGATCGCCAATCCGCTTGCCCAGTGGTGATTATGGGCATTTACCTCCTAATGCGTATAGCAGTGGACTATCATAGGCTGATGATGTGATGTGACTTTCTATCCGGCTCGCTCGCATCAATACGCGAGTACGAGCGGGATGGATAGAAACTTAGAAAGTAGGTCCGCGTTAATAACACGGCAGCAGCTTATGGTACGGCTAAACGTTTAATAAGACGTAGGTAATAGTCGTACATACACTTGAGAACTTATACAGTGTGTTTCCATGGCCCGGGCAAAGCCAGTATCATAGACACACATATACATATATTTTTGGATATTTTGAACCAATTGGAACCCTAGGCCGCTCTAGAACCATGCCACAGTGACAACTAATATCCAACCTTCCGCATGCTTACACGTTTCATACCAAACGGACAATTTCATTAGACAAAATGCGTACACATGCTGATAAATGTGTCTTCACCCTTAGTATGAAACGTGTAAGCATGCGTAGGTACGCATGCGGAAAGCTGGACGCGGTTCCATACTAAACTGACATTTTCTATGGACAAAATGCGTACTCATGCTGATAAATGTGTCTTCACCCTAAACGGTCAATTTTATTAGACATAGGGATTGCAATCCAGCAGTGTTTTCAATCCAGCTGGATTTTTGCTGGATCGGCATCAATCCAGCTGGATCCAGCGCGGATCCAGCAGGTAGGAAAAATACCAAAAAAAAAACGTTTTTTTGCAATAAAACAGGTTAATTATTAATAATAATATTCAATGTTATGAAAGGGAGGACAATAACGCGTAATTTTTTGCGAATTATATACCTAAAAAAAACTTCAAAAATAAAATAATAAAGAAATTAAAAGACACGACTGCCGTTTTAAGCTAATTGAGAAGTGACAAATTATTCCTTTTTCAGCTTAATTCTTGTGAGCGTATCTACATAAAGGCGCTTGTCTTATTACTATAATATTTTCTTTCGATTGAAGAACTTTTTGTTTTATTTTTTAATTATTTTATTTATTTGAAACGTTTTAGTGTACCCCTTAGTTTAAAATTGGATAGAATTTCAAAAATCGACTCCGCAGAGGGCTGAAACTTCGCTCCGGGGACGACCCGTCATATCATCGTCTGAAAAATCGCTCTACCTTAGTCCCGTCACCTCACTTGAAGTTTTCAAACTAATTAAATGTCTAAAAAAAAAAAGAAGTTTTGGCCAAGATGAGTTGCCAGTACCACCCTATTTAGTAAGAAAATGCGCTGAAGAGTTAACCCCTCCTATGACACTTCTCATTAACCAGCCTTTTACAGAAGGAACAGTCCCAGATCTCCTTAAAATGTCCGTTATTAAACATGTAGGCCCTTCCCTTCTAAATTTTTTCTCAAAATTTTTGAAATTGCTATGTCGAACCGATTTTTGTTTTGTGAAAAGTTTAAAATATGTATTTAACGATTCTCAAAACGGTTTCCGAAAAGGTCGCTCAACATCGTCAGCAGTTTCAAGTACACAAACGAAGTTTTGAACACATATATGACAGAAAATATGCTATTGGTATGTTGCTAGTTGCTAGGTATGAGCAAATCTTGTGATTGTGTTTTATATGATATTTTATTGCAAAAAATATTTGGAATAGGTATTAGAGGCTCAGCTCACAATTGGTTCATACCATACCTTAATAAGGTACCTAAGGACCTGTAGGTCGTCAACAATGCGTTGAAATAGAATATCAATATCACAACTACATCACAGGTACCATACAAATATTTAAATCAGATAAAACGAATATTACTCGATCTATACCCCAAGGCAGTGTGCTCGGTTGTGTTTTATTTTTAATCTATATAATAAATGATCTGCCTAAATGTATGGATAAATTTTGTACTCTTTTTGCTGACAACATATCTGTAATTCAACTTTGCCACAATAAATTAGATTTAAATAATAGCTTAAATACAACCATTCAAAATATCGTAACCTGGTCAGATGATCACAATTTAAAGCTTAATTTCAATAAAACCAAACTCATGCAATTTAGACCCAACCAAAAACGTAGCATAAACATAGATTTCTGATTCCGAAGCACTACATTAGAATCTATCCACTCTTTCCCACTTTTAGCCATACACATTGTTTCAACCATAAATTAGAAGGAGCACACGTATTATTAGCCACGGCCGTCTAGGACTAAGCGCGGGATCGCGGAACCGTTTCAAACACGACGTAAAATAAGTTTATGTAAAGTTGAGTATGCATTTTTTTGGTGAATTTTATTTGCGGATCCGCAGCGCTGGATCCAGCACTGGCTGCTGGATCCAGCAGACCGAAAAATGCGCTGGATCCAGCTGGATTGCTGGATGCTGGATCCAGCAATTGCAATCCCTAATTAGACAGAATGCGTACGCATGCTGATAAATGTGTCGCCCTTAGAGATTTTGAACGTCACTTTATAACGTCAATTTTACATGGTTCCTTGGCCTAGGGATCTAATAGGTGGACCGTACAAATAAGTACCTACCTATTATTATAACAATATTACTAACTGTTGCCATCTTATTGTTATCTTGAGCAAAACATTTATAACTGTAATAGGTTATAACCTTATTAATTTCGGGACCGACTTTGTCCGAGCTAGTTCCTTGTGATCCTGCTTGCGCATCTGGTGGTCCTGGGTACGAATCCTGGAATACCTGCAATTATTTGTAGATAAAAAAAAAACATTTATGTCTGTCGATAGATATATGTAGCTAAGTATTCATTTAAACATCGGGGGTTGTTGCTAGGTTAATCTGTGTAAGACAGTCGCGGATTAAACTAACAGCAGAAGTAGAATAATTATGCTACGAGCCCCGCGCACGAGGGGGCCCGCGCTTCAATTCTAAATATTCGAGTACCTACTGGCAGTAAAAAAATTGGATCAAAGTCTGGAAAAAAATAAACGAATACCACCTATGCATTTGCAAAAGAAATTGTCAAAAGCTGCCCAAATATAACAGAACTAAATTCAACGTCCGCCAAGGACGGCTAAACGTGTTACTAGAAAAGGGCTTCTTCCAAGGGTTTTTTATACTTGTAATTAAGGCCATATTCTTTGACCTCCCAACGCTAGTTTTAAGCGTCATCCAGCCTCCGCTAATACCCGTGACAGTCGCCATCAATGATGATGTGATACTGTAATACTCATAGTGAAAATATTTACAGTACTACAACTATGTGACTAGAGTGAATCGAAACGACATAGTGTAACATAATAATAATATAAGTGATTAATTTATAATCTGGCAAGCTCTAGCAAGCAAATAGACTTCACTTCACGTTGACGTCACATAGAGCATAAATTAATGATTCCAATTGATAAGTATTTTATCATAATTTATAATGATCATATTGCGAAAGTACAAATCAAATTATTTATTGACTAAATATTTTGATTTGTACTTTTAATTTTTCTCCAGTAGTCACACTACTTAATACTATATAAATTATAAATATTAGATGTCGTATACCAAAGAAAAACGACCAAGATCACCTATGTCCGAGGTGGGGATCGAACCCACGTACTCAGCTTTCGCGGCTGATGCCTGTATCCCTCGGCCACTCGGTCTTAGGATCTTGGTCGTTTTTCTTTGGTATATGACATCTAATATTTATAATTAATAATTTATAATTTCAAAATCTTTAGTGAACTGATATTGAGATGTAGTTTGGAGCAAAATGAAAAGTCACGTGTTTGTATGAGAGCCAATACATTCCGAGTCTCATAATTCAATAAAATAATGCAAACAAAAGTGTTTTACACGTAAAACACTGAAAGATGCGAAAGGTTCAATCGAAACTCTGTAACAAAAATGCTGCATTTTTGTTTTTTCGTGTTATTTTCATCACGTTTCGACGACATCCTGATCCAAATTTGGTCATAATGCACCTCGAGAACACGACGTTACGACGTTTGTTATTGACCCACAAAAGACTTTAAAGACAATGTGAAGAATGATTTATAAAGTAGTTTTGGTTTGATTTGTTAATTAAAGTAGAGGCATCGTAAGAAGTCGTTTTTGACAGCTCACAATAGTGTTGTGAAACGCTCGATTTTACCGTCGTAAAATTTTCAGTCAAGTGCGAAAGGGCGTTAATTCTGGTACTTGCCATTAAAAAAAATTAATTAAAAAAGTGTTAGGTAATCCGAACTAAAAAAGTGTTTGGTAATCTTACTTAGAATCATTAGCAGGCAGCGAAACTTTGGTGCCGGTGACGTCATAATGACGTAAAGTCGCATTTAGGTAGGATGTTTTATAGGACGGATAGGACGTGACCTCTGTAAGCAAAATTCATAGCATCCACAAGGGTGCGCCAAAGTATTTATAAAATTGCAACTTAGATTATTGGAACTCCGAAAATTTTTCTTATACAATTTAACTTCATAATGATCGGTATGTAGAATAATCTTTGTTTATAATTATCATCACATAGAATTATTTATGTTCATAATATTGTTTTTCATACATATTTTTAGTACTAAATTTTATGTTTATATAATTTTTCACTATACTTATTTTATGCTATATATTCTAATGTTATAGGTATTTATTTTTATCTGTACTGGTTTTATGTATGAATTATTTTTGTTTAATTAAATATAAATCGTACTATTACTGTAAACTAGCTACCTGCACAAATCAGGTTGTGGCAGAGTACTGTACTAAACAGGTTCCCTCTAAACTTTTTTTGTCCGAAACGCTTAGGACATAACAGACTTGGTATAATCTATTTTGGCATCAACTTAATGAGACAGAAACATCACTTGGCTTAAATAACAATATTTCGAATATTATTTTGTCCGAAACTATCTTGGCATATCATTAATTACGCCAAGTGTTATAAGACAGAAATTAGATCATTTTTTTTTGGGCATGTAGCCACATGTTCGAAACTTGCCTTTTTCGTCACGCAGAATTTGCTGTGAGGGTGAAAATTTCTGCAGTGAGCGAGCGAAGCGAGCGAACAAAACCTTCCGGGGCAGATCCGACTCGGATAGGTTAGGTTAGAAGACTAAGGCGGGAGCTTTGCTCCCGCCTTAGTCTTCGAGGTTATTTTTTTTTTAGCAACCTGAAAAGTACTCAGCTCAGTAACACAGTAGGTAAGTAACGTACAGAATATTACTACTACCTCGATTATATTGAGAGGTTGTAATTATTCCTTCTCTGTTATGCTAAAACAAACTATGCCGATACTTTTTATGCACATCCAGATTATGCCTCATCATAAATAGGAGCATCGAAATTATGCTCGAATAATATTCGAACAACTCGAAATCTGCCACAAAGAAATATGCTAAAGTTGAGTATGCCACAACAGTTTCTGCACAAAGCCCATTATGACTACATAGTTTAGGTATGTTATTCATAAAAGAATTATACCACAACAGTGAACCTAATGGGAAAATGTTTATAAATAAACAATTTATTTCAAATAACTTTATGAGTATAGATTAATCTACTTGACGACTTTAGGAGGATAAAATTTCGAAATAAAAATCGTTATGAACATTGTAGGTAGAAGTATAATTTTTAGTAAGAAAAAAGTATGAGAAAAATTTTTCGGAGTAATGATGATTATGAGTAAAAAACGGTAATAGTAAAAATATTCGAAGAATAAATTGTATAAGTGCCAATATGGACCCCATCCACAACCTCTGTTAGCGAGAGATAGTAACTATATCCAATCAGAAGCATAAACAGTGTCCAAAATTAAAATTCATGGGTCAACAATTAATAGCAGTAGGTAATCGGTGTCCAAATGTAATGCAAGGTATTAAATAGTATTGGAGTCTGATATACAATATACGTAGGTAGTTTCACTTGGCAGTAATGTCAATGCAGAACTGACAGTGGTTGAGAACATGAGCTTGGACGCGAGTTTGCCAGCCTGCAGCGATCCACTCCCAAGTTCCCAACCCACGTTGGTAAACTTGCGTGCTAGCTCAGAGTGCAAAATGTAGGTATGCCAAATAGAGAAATGCCGTATATGCAGTATATAAAGTCACTAAAACCATTTATTAAAATCAGAGCACATCTAGGTGATAAATAACGTAGTGGTACATAAATTATTATTCTACGAAAAATAAAATTATACATGATTTTATATAAATTTTGACATTTATCTGGTTGTCAAGTTCAACACAGTCTGTAAAGCCGCGCATCCACCGGGCACACGGGCTCGCGAGGACCTGTCGAAACCATAACAAACTTTTAGAAAATATGTGCGTACCTACTATTGCTACTATTATAGCAATTATTCGTACCTCCATGAAAAAAGGTTTACTTATTTATTTCGATTGACGTATCGGTAAATTGCAGCAACAGTAGTAACATCACTATTCCGTACAGGCAACAATGAAGTTTGACATTTGCTCCATTATACTAACTGTGAACATTTACAGAACTTCATGTGCAAACAAACGTCAAAAACGACTTCTTACGATGCCTCTACTTTAATGCGATGCGAGTTAATATTATAGCTTTTGTATCGACCGATAAAGCTTTATCCGCTGCAATTAACGTTATATGCTTTAGGTTATTTTTGTATCACCATTATAAAATGCTCTGTATACTTCATATATACCTATGTCATTATACTGTTTATACTACGTTTAAAAAAACAATATTTAATGTTATTTAACAACAAAAGATAACAAACAATAGAATCTAAAACCACGGTATGCTACCAAAAGTCCTTCCAAGGATTTTAGAGCCACGATATGCTATGAAATGTCCTAAGCCTAATTATAAATACGACTTTACTTGGCCATAATTTTTTATATTACATTTTTATGCAGAACCATACATGGGTCTAATTACTGCTTTAATAAGGTACACATTTCATCGTAGAAACTCGACGTAAAGCATCAGGATTAGACACAACTAACCCAATCCTCCTGAGTAATAAATAAAATAAGTAAAAAAAGTTTTAAGTTAAACGGTTTTTATTGCACCAAAAACTAGAAAATAAAAATTAGTTACTGGCGTAGGTATATGATATTTTCTGTACATTACTCACGCGGAACTATTATCACTGTAGTCTTCCTTCCTTTTGGGGCGTACGCAATTGCAATTAACTCACTATAGATATTTAAGAACATAATTACATAGAAAGTCAAGACAGCAATAGTGTAATTAATTTAAGCTATTTTCCTCTGTAGAAGTGTTGGAACAGATGGATGATTAAATCCAAAATTAAAGCTACAATAATATATGAATGAGCTTGTATGTTTCTTTATAATAACGCCCCACGTTTTTATTTTAGTTCGGTAAACGTTCCGATTAAACGCTTAATCCACTGACATAGAGGCTAAACGTGGCTTTTAGCATCCGACTGTGGAAGACTACAGTGATAATAGTTCCGCGTGAGTAATGTACAGAAAATATCATATACGCCAGTAACTAATTTTTATTTTTTAGTTTTTGGTGCAGTAAAAACTGTTTAACCTAAAACTTTTTTTACTTATTTTATTTTCAATTTTTTAGTGCAATTTTTACTACTTATAACTACTTATTCTAGATCAAGGATTTTGTTTGTAATATGCAATATAATTATGCATAGTAGCGTCTATACTCTCCTGCTTATACTATACCTTAGATAGTAGAGATCTGGCAATGAGGAATATATCATTGATTTATTACGGCTTGCCTTACGCTAACCACTCACGCTGTCTGTCTACCAGTCGGAGGGCCGCAGGCCCGACAGCTTACCCTATGCGAACTACTCACGCTGTCAGTCTACCAGCTGGAGGACCGCAGGT
This sequence comes from Thaumatotibia leucotreta, assembly GCA_025490895.1. Taxonomy (NCBI): domain Eukaryota; kingdom Metazoa; phylum Arthropoda; class Insecta; order Lepidoptera; family Tortricidae; genus Thaumatotibia; species Thaumatotibia leucotreta. The sequence continues at coordinate 40,688 of JALPQI010006563.1, read as the reverse complement.
CCGATGGCTCGCCTTACGTGAACCACTCACGCTGTCAGTTTTATCAGACGGAGGGCCGCAGGCCCGACTGCTCGCCCTACGCGAACCACTCACGCTGTCAGCCTATCAGCCGGAGGGCCGCAGGCCCAACTCGCCCTACGCGAACCACTCACGCTGTCAGTCTACCAGCTGGAGGCCCGCTGGCCCGACGGCTCGCCCTACGCGAACTGCTCTCGCTGTCAGTCTATCAGCCGGTGGGCCGCAACCCCGACGGCTCGCCCTACGCGAATTACTCACGCTGTCACTCTATCAGCTGAAGGGCCGCAGGCCCGACGGCCCACCCTATGCGAACCACTCACGCTGTGAGTCTATCTATCAGCCGAAGGGCCGCAGGCCCGACGGCTCGTCCTACGCGATCCACTCGCACTGTCACTCTATTAACTGGAGGGCCGAAGGCCCGACGGCTCGCCCTACGCTACGCGATCCAGTCACGCTGTCACTCTATCAGCTGGAGGACCGCAGGTCCGATGGCTCGCCTTACGTGAACCACTCACGCTGTCAGTTTTATCAGACGGAGGGCCGCAGGCCCGACTGCTCGCCCTACGCGAACCACTCACGCTGTCAGCCTATCAGCCGGAGGGCCGCAGGCCCAACTCGCCCTACGCGAACCACTCACACTGTCAGTCTATCATCCGGAGGGCCGCAGGCCCGACTGCTCACCATACGCGACCCACACACGCTGTCAGTCTACCAGCTGGAGGCCCGCTCCCTTTGGTCATGCTTTAATTTATTTCCACTCCTTTAGAGCTTAATTTTTTCGCACTTGAATCGAAATGTACTATTCTCGGTACGTTTTGTAACAATTCGCATTATTTTCCATATTTTTTTTAAATTGATAGTATATTATTAGTAGTGATTTATTGATACTCATGTCTGCCTGCGACCACGGGTGTAACGTCATGCCCGAAACGTCAGGATATAATTAAACGTAAGTTTACGCGATTAGGACCCGTTTGTATTTAAAATATGAGTGATAATCGTGAAAGTTTAAATCGCAAATAGTGCGACTGCTTGCAAAACATTTCATAAAATTATTCTAATTCCAAAATAAATTGTGTTTTTAAAATTTTATTGGATGATAACGAACTATTATGAACATAAAATCCTATTTTTAATAGATACGGTAGGTTCCATTCTTATTTATTTCACTATTTTCGTCATGTCAAAATGTGTCATGGTCTCAGTAGTCATCCTACTGTTTTCATCTATACTGTGTAATATGTTTGTTATTGTTTTGGTTTAATATATTGAATAACATAATTCTATTAATTTAGTCACTCACCACTTATGTTTATTCAGTCTCCGAAGCCCCAGTGACGATAACTTTTTTTTATGTGTTATCACACCAATCTTAAAGATAGTTTGGTCGACGACAGCGGTGCGCAAAATTGACGTACGTCCTCCCTCCGACAGGTCCCAATTGGGACTGAAAGATGACCGCAAGTACGATCCGGGAGCACAATTTCACATATTTTGTATGATGAAATATAATTCTTACAATATTAATTATTTCATCTCGAATATCTTTGACACAGACTTTGACGTTTCTTCTGATATATTTTTTTCTTGGTAAAGTTATGTTGTTCCGTGGCAAAATGAGTTTTCATGCAGAGATTAGACCTATGTTTGGGGTCGTTTTCTATAGGGATAAGTTTATTTAAGTACCTAATACTAATCAATGCGTGATAGATCAAGTTCTTAAATGTAACATATGTAAGTTTTACATCATAAGGAAGTAGTATTATTAAGAAAACTGAAAAAAACAAACGGGAATTCTACTATTACCTCGCCTTAAAATAAAAAAAACAGTGGCTTCCTATAAAATGTTCTATGGGCCCGGCGCTTGTGAAGACACATTTATCAGCATGCGTAATAGGTACGCATTTTTTCTATAGAAAATGTCAGTTTAGTATGGAACCGCGTCCAGCTTTCCGCATGCGTACGTATGCTTACATGTTTCATACTAAACAGCCAATTTTATTAAACAAAATGCGTACGCACTGATAAATGTGCCTTCACCCTAATCCGGGTCTGGTGTAAGATTGCACTGAAATATTTATTTATGCGTTTTCGAAGGTGCTACATATATATATAACGTGTTAATTTAACCATTGTAAATGTTGAGAGACAATGTAGCCTGTTATAAATACGGCTAAGCGTAGGTATGATCGAGCTATGGGCGACTTGATAGTGTGACGCTTGATTGGCTTACGTTGCTTCCGATTATTGCCACTGGATATTGGAAGGATGACGATGCAGTTAACGTGTTGTCACCTACTTATATTGAAATAAATATTTATTTTTATACAATGTGTTAACATCATGCAGGCTTTATTTTAAACCGAGGATTGAGATTCAGATTCTTAGTCAAACCGTGAGCACATGTGTGCTTTATCTGAATAAAATTTATTCGAATCTATTCTTTCTGATTAAAAATTCAAATTGGAAACTTAATTAATTTTCTAAGAAAAGTTCAATGTGGAGAAATATACTTACTTTAAATGAATTGTAAATTAGCGCTTGACAATGACAGTCCGTACGTCCGTAGCCACTCGCAGCGTTTGACAACTAAGCAGGACACGCGTTACATTGATCGTACGAAGGAAATTCAATTAATTGTACAGTTAATTTAAATATTTGTGAATAAACTCCTGAAACACAAATGCCAGTAATGCGTATTAAGTATTACTCATTTTCGTAAAAGCCCCTAGGCTTTACCTATACCAATCATGACAACACACTGTATTATGTATTATATTGTCGTTGGATAGGTAGTTATAGGTACCCCCTGTTAAAGCGCTTGTGGTCGAGCGGTAAAACGCACGGCTGCTACGCAGCGGTCGTGGGATCAATCCCAGGCTCGTACCAATCAGTTTTTCAAAAACTTATGCACGAAATATCATTGGATATTCACAAGTGCTTTACAGTGAAGGAAAACATTGTGAGGAACCCTGCATAGCCTCCTGAGTCCCGGATAAAAAATGAGTACACTAGCATAAAAGCCGAGAGTCCTCTATAACACTATCAGCGTAAAGTGCTGGGGTAAAAATCGAGTACGCTCGCATAAAAGCCGAGAGTCCTTTATAACACCATCAGTGTTGAGTCCTGAACTTTCTGTCGCTTATTTTAAGGTTTAAAATGAGTGTCAGATTTTTGTTGGAACAAAGTTGGTTATATACTCAAAGAGGTATACTTTAAGCATAATTTATTTTACAAATTATTTGGGCGTTATAAAGGCCTCTTGGCTTTTATGTGACTAAGATTATATAATAAATGTGGCGAATATGTGTCACTTTGTATGAAATCAGCTGTATCTTTGAAAAATAAAATAAAACATAAGGCATTGTCAAAATGCTATAATTATAAAAAATAACAAAAATCGTAGAACCGTTCTGTTATTAAAACATTAACATTTTTGTTTTAAAATCTAATTCAATACAAAACTGATGTAGTTAAATCAGTCTACTTCTCACATCACACTAGTGTCCCCATAAAGTAACTTTACTTAAGTATTTAAAAAACAATTGTAATAAACCTTCTGTAACATTATATAACTAATTTAGCAATTTTAATATATATATTTCAAGGAAAACTCATTTTAAACAAGTGTGAGAGCTTAATGATGCTATGAACAAAGTCCGAGAGGGCTTTACAAAGGTCAAATTAATTTAACACGTAATTGTACTTCAAACATCATATTTCCAATAAAACTAGTAATTACATTATAATAAACTTGTAAAATACTCATTAAATAAATAAAAAGACTGACAAAAACAAACAGGTTTAAGCGAAAAAATAGGATTGAACTCACCTCTACTTGCGCGATGTGACATCATGCCGGACTTTTGACGTCACACTGAACGGAATATTCTTTTTCACTGGGCAATAGCCTTTGCAAAATAGAGATAGGTATATTTCTGATTGGATGACAGCCATTGATTCTCAAATTCACGCCATTATCGCCTGATTTTAAGCGCGAAACATTAAGACCTTTATAACGGACAATCGGCGTTTATGAATAACTTTAGTTTTTAGCTCTCGGTCTTTACACATGTCATGATTTTGGCCGTTATAACGGACTCTGGGACTTTATTTATAACTTTATTTTTAAGCGCTCGGCCTTTACACATAGCATGATTTTGGCCTTTATAACGGACTCAGGGACTCAGGAGGATATGTATATCTGCTAAGAAATTCATGGATGTATGTGAAGTCCTCAACAAGTACTGAGTCAGCATTGGAATGTGGAAGTTGCGCAGAAATTTCGAGAACACACTACAATACGATACCTACCCCCTGTTATTTCCTAGACGACACCCAACATAATTTAGTATACCTTCTACCGAATAATACCTGACTATATACTGAAATTAATAACTTCGTGACTGGTACCCACCTAATCAACCTAGTATGATTTGTGTAAGATGTCCCAAGATATTTATTTATTTATTCAACATCATCATCATATTAGCTGAAAGACGTCCACTGCTGAACATAGGCCTCCTCCAAAGATTGCCACAATGACCGGTCCTGCGCCACCCGCATCCAGCGGACTCCTGCGACCTTCACCAGGTCATCAGTCCACCTTGTGGGGGGCCTACCCACGGTACGCCTTCCGGTACGTGGCCGCCACTCGAGAACCTTCCCGCCCCAATGGTCATCGGTTCTACGCGCAATGTGCCCCGCTCACTGCCACTTCAGTTTAACGATTATTTATTTATTATTTATGCATAAATATCTTGGGTAAGCTGCGTGAGCGGACCTCAACTTTCTTACCGCGGGCGGCGGAGTCACGAGCGCGTGCGCCGACCACTTTTTGCCGACCGCTGGGTGCCGCGCGGGCCAGATATTGAAATAATTGCTTTTTCAACGGCACGCCGTGCAAATGACATTCGAGATGGAGGTCGTTTTTTCCCCCTGACTGTACGAGAAGAATTTATTGTCACCGCTAAGTCTTTGGTCGCCAGAATCACTGTGGGATTGAATTTTTGATATTAATGCTAAATGTCAATGAGCGAGTAATTGAGGTGTAGCCAAGCAAGGCACGAAAGGGTCAAGAGCCTTGATTTTTATGGTTTTGCACCCATTTTTTTCAATAAATTTCATACCGATTCGAATTCTCTCATCAAGACGGAATCGGTACGTTACCTACTGACGCAATCCAGGCTTCTATGAGTTTAAAACTTTAAAATAGTCAGGTACCTACTTAAGAAGGTACCCTATCCTGTTAGAGCCTATAAATATATGTGGTAGGATCTTGTAATGACCAAATTCACACATCATTTGCAGTAACATAAAGTATCGTTGGCACCTACCGTTGGTAGCTAGTAACTACCTACCTACAAGCGAAATGACAAAGTTGGAGTGAAATTCCAGTAGCCATTGTAGACATAGCAGTGAAGTAATCTCGTGGTCCAAGGGTGACAGTATGTTTTCTTGCCATCAGACGATCTGGCTACTCCCTTTCCTTGAACTATAAAAAAAAAACACATTTATTCCAATCTTATCTCTTAAATTCTTCTTCTGCGACAAGCAAAGAGTGTATCTGTAATTTAACTTGCAACCTTACATTATATCGGGTGTCCCAAGATTATGGGACATGAAGGGATAGGATATTTCGCTGAAAGAAGACATTATTTTATTTTGAAAATTAAATAATATTGCATTAAAAAATTCAAAAAAAGCTAGCTTTTTCTAGGATGATAATGTTATTCGAAAGAATGGATAAAATAAAGGGTGGAGCAGCATCGGTCATTGTGGCAATGTTTGGTGGAGGCTTATATTCAGCAGTGGACGTCTTTCAGCTGATATGATGATGATGACCCAGCACAAATTCGTTGGTATGTTTCCTTGATTTTCAGAATAAACTAAATCATATCGGTGAAATCATTAACAGAAAAAACTGCTCTTTCTTAGCGTTTAACCGTTTTAATTTTCCTATATCTGCCACCCAGTTTTAAATAAACATTAAAATTGCATCGAATTGTTTCCGTCGGGCAATTACTTTTTTATCAGAGCCAGTGAGCCATTGAGCACGTTCGATGATAACGCAAAGTAATAAGCTCCTGACCGCAAGCCTTGTGATGGCTGAGGTGGCCTTAACCCATATTTTGCTGGACTTCCGCACATTTCAGTCTTAAATCTAGGTCTAAAACTCTAAAGAAACTTACACCGGTTAACGAACCGGTTCCATACGAAAAGAAACCGGTAACTAAATGTATAGCCACTCTTTCTTTAATTGCAATTTTCCTCTAGACTAAAGCATTAGATACCTATTAGAACAGTGGATTACGCAACCATCCCGGAACGAAATATAGTAAGATAAATTTCAGCTGTCCTTTTATATACTTTTATATTTTTTGGAAATTCATAATTATATCTAACGGTTATACTTATCCCGTTAATATGAAACAGAACGTTAGTCTACTTAAATAATGTAGGTACCTATGTTTATGGTCAGTTCAAACAATATTCATTGGATCTGCGTCGCGTTTTAAAAAGTTACAATTTACAATTTTGCTGTTTGCCTCTCTTTCTAGCCAATCGGTGAGTGCGTTAGAGAGGCAAACAGCGAAATTGTAAAATGTAACTTTATAAAACGCGACCCTGGTATTCTTGGCGATTTCTAGACTTATAGTCGAGTGACATCTTGGCTGACCCCCAAGTACTTGTGTAATTCGCAATTTTTCAATAATAAAGGTGTGTATCTTGTATAATATATCTGGGTCTGGTGGCCTAGTGGTAAAAACGTACGGCTACGCAGCAGTCGTGGGATCAATCACCGGCTCGTACCAATGAGTTTTTCAAAAACTTATGTACGAAATATCATCTGATATTCACAAGTGCTTTACGGTGAAGGAAAATCGTGGGGAAACCTGCATACACCCGCGAAGAAATTCAAGGGTGTATGTGAAGTCCCCAACAAGTACTGGGCCAGCGTTGGGACCAAGCAAAATAGGCTCGTTTGATGTCGAATTGCGGAAAAAAATTGACAAAATACAACAACAACAACATGCCATTGTCACTTTATTATTTTCCTAAGGAACTAAATTACCATGCCGCTGTCGGCTTTGGCTAAAACTATGTACATATTTTGGGAGTACATACATACTTGCTACGTACTTAATATTAATCAGTTCCATGCTAATTCTCTCTTCGGAAGTGCCCTATTGGCCGTCGGTAATGGCGCTCCAGCACACAATGGTCAGTACTTTCTAAAGCACGCACGTAACTCACGGGTTGACGACATTTCGCCGTGATTGGCAGCCGAGGCTGACACACTTGCCGATCCCGTTAGCGTCACACGGCGAAATGGATGGCCTGTGAACTTCTATGGCTTCTGCTCATATGGCATGCATCTCATTAAATTACTATTGTAGTCCGGCCAGGATGGTTCCTGGATTTTGCCCGGGCTACGAACCCATCGGTTGTCAAAACGCTCCCTGAAACTCAGAGCCTATTAAATTAACTACGTCTAAGTTTTTGCAAGGGATCTGTCTGTTGGGCAAAGCCAGCTCGCCAAATTAAAGACTGAGGATGGTAGAATCGTCACATCCAGATCTGAGCTGCTGAGTGAGATAGAGGGTTTTTATGGACAGCTGTACACGTCAACTAGCAGACCCGAAGTTGATCTAGCGGAAGACCTCAGAGCTAGACTGACCCGACACTATACAGAAGACATCCCGGACATCAGCCTGTGCGAGATTAGAATGGCTCTTGAACAGCTCAAAAATAACAAGGCGCCTGGGGAGGACGGAATTACAGCTGAGCTTCTGAAGGCGGGTGGTAAACCGATCCTTACGGCCCTTCAGAAGTTGTTCAATTCCGTCTTACTGGAAGGGAGAACGCCAAAGGCATGGAACAGAGGTGTGGTGGTACTGTTCTTCAAAAAAGGTGACAACGCTTTATTGAAGAACTACCGACCCATCTCACTTCTGAGCCATGTCTATAAGCTGTTTTCAAGAGTCATTACGAATCGTCTTGCACGCAGGCTTGATGACTTCCAGCCTCCCGAACAAGCCGGTTTCCGAAGAGGCTTTAGTACCGTAGACCACATCCATACGCTTCGCCAGGTTATACAGAAGACCGAAGAATATAACCTGCCCCTCTGTTTAGCGTTTGTGGACTACGAGAAAGCCTTCGATTCGATCGAAACATGGGCAGTACTACAGTCCTCTCCAACGGTGCCAAGTCGACTACCGCTATATCGAGGTGTTGAAGTGTTTGTACGAGAGCGCCACAATGTCAGTCCGACTCCAAGACCAGAGCTCGAAGCCAATTCTGCTGCAGCGGGGAGTTAGGCAAGGAGATGTCATCTCCCCTAAGCTGTTTACCGCTGCACTGGAGGATGTCTTTAAGACTCTGGACTGGAGAAGGCTGGGTATCAACATAAACGGCGAGTACCTCACTCACCTTCGATTCGCTGACGATATAGTAGTCTTGGCTGAGACCTTGGAGGACTTAAGTACTATGCTCGTTGACCTCAGTAAAGCCTCCGAGCGAGTTGGTCTTAGGATGAACATGGATAAGACGAAAATCATGTCGAATTCCCATGTAGCACCAACTCCCGTAATAATCGGAGACTTTACACTCGAAGTTGTAGACGAATACATATACCTAGGGCAAACTATTCAGTTAGGTAGGTCCAACTTCGAGAAAGAGGTCAATCGTCGAATCCGACTCGGATGGGCAGCGTTCGGGAAGCTACTACACATATTTTCGTCCAATATTCCGCAGTGTTTGAAGACGAAAGTCTTTAATCAGTGTGTGTTGCCAGTGATGACATACGGTACTGAAACGTGGCCGCTTACAATGGGTCTCATAAGAAGGCTCAAAGTCACCCAAAGGGCAATGGAGAGGGCTATGCTAGGAGTCTCTCTGCGTGATCGGATTAAAAATGAGACCATCCGCAGCAGAACCAAAGTAACCGAAATAGCTCTCAGAATCGCTAAACTGAAGTGGCAGTGGGCGGGGCACATTGCGCGTAGAACCGATGGCCGTTGGGGCGGGAAGGTTCTTGAGTGGCGGCCACGTACCGGAAGGCGTAGCGTGGGTAGGCCCCCCACAAGGTGGACCGATGACCTGGTGAAGGTCGCAGGAGTCCGCTGGATGCGGGTGGCGCAGGACCGGTCATTGTGGCAATCTTTGGGGGAGGCCTATGTTCAGCAGTGGACGTCTTTCGGCTGATATGATGATGATGATGATGATGACAGTCTGACGAAAAAGAGTAGAAATTATAAAGTGACAGCACAAGACCCGTTCTTTTCAAATTAGCGTTGATGACAATAAATACCTAATTAAATAAATAAATATCTTGGAACATCTTACACAAATCGACCTAGTCCCACGATAAGCACAAATAAAGCTTGTGTTGTGGGTACCAAGTGACGATATATAATAGATACTTAAATACATACAGAGCCATGACCGTGGAACAAATATTTGTTATAAATAAATACACAAATTATGCCCTCAACGGGATTCGAACCCGGAACCTCCAGCTTCGTAGGCACTACCAACTAGGCTACGGAGGCTGACAGATACTGACAATGCTGCCACTTTTATAAATTCTACCCTTTGTTGCTAGACTGTAAGTCAGGTTATGAAAAAAGGCATGCTTCTGGATCTGGACTGAGTAATGTAGTATCTACGCAATGGTATGCGTGAGTATAGTTCGGGAAATATTATTTGACCAACTCTGATCTTACTTACGACCTTTTGTTTTGCATCATTAACAACAGAAAAGTGCTAGACAGCTGATTGTCTAGTAAGTGTTAACGCAAAACAAAAGGTCGTAAGTAAGATAACAGTCGGTCAAATAATATTTCCCGAACTATACGAAAAGGTCAAAAATGACGTCGAAGAGACGGCGATTTGGAGGAGAAAAACATCGACAGCTGGCTGCACCTGGTGGTTGAGATCTCTCACTCACACAAATGGTATATACATAACCTCGGAAAGAGAAAGAGATCTCAAATAAGATCAGGTTGAATTGATTCAACTGATCTCACTGGTGCTCGCACTTGTAGAAATATTTCAGCGTAGCAAATCTGCAGGGTGACTTCAAATTCAAGAAAAAAACCGACACTTTCATAGAAATGTGCTAAGATAAGTTGACCGAAATGTATGGAAGCCTCGATTTTTTTCTTGGGTTTCATATTTGGTCCCATAGTAAAATTTGTTCAAAACCATTCATAGATTCATGTTTTATTAAGTGAAGTCACCCTGTATGTATCGTTAGCCCGGTTTAGGTTTTTGAACAAAATAAACCTGGGAAAGCATTTTACAATTTTTGAAAGAGCCAGAGAGATTTATCTCTTCGAGGTTTACTGGTTAAACACTGTTTATTGTTTTTATATACTACTGGCAAACAAACATAACCCACCTGATAATTTAAAACCTTATGAGTTCTACAACCACACTGATTGTATTTACAAATTACATAACAATTTTTTCTTACACTTACAATAAACTTAACTAACTAACAACTAAAAGCCTAAATCTAAATAAGGACACTGATTGTTACATTGTCAATTAAAAGGTTTACAATTAAAAACGTTTGGAACCTAAATGTGTACATTTACAATTAAAAACGTTTGGTACGTAATGTGTCTGTGTGACTTTCATGAGACATAATTTTCTTCTTCTACCTAGCGTTATCCCGGCGTTTGCCAGAGTCCGCTTTCCTGCTTCATGGCATAATGCTTGTATAATTTATAAACATTTAACAAACTTCATAATATTGTCTTCAGCGTTAAAATAAAATAGTACACTACTAAGGAAATTCGTACCTCGTGTCGATTTAAACTTTAAAGCAGTACCTTCGGTCGTGCTTTAATTTATCTCCTCGTTTCGAACTTCATTTTTTTAGGGTTCCGTAGCCAAAATGGCAAAAACGGAACCCTTATAGATTCGTCATGTCCGTCTGTCCGTCTGTCCGTCTGTCACAGCCGATTTACTCGGAAACTATAAATGCTACAGTAACGAAATTTGGTAAGGATATGTGTTGTATGAACCGCTACAGGATTATGATACTAAATTGTAAAAAAAACCTTTGGGGTGGGGGCCCTCCATACATGTAACTGAGGTACAGAAAATTTTTTTTAGTTGTATATAAGCGTGTGAGGTATTAATAGAAAGGTCTTTGAAAATGATATGAAGGTTTATAAATCTCATTTTTATTTAAGCAAATCGTTTTCGAGATATCAGCTCTCAAAGTCTCAAAATGTGTCCCCCCCCCTCTATTTTTTAAACTACGTGATATAAAATTCTAAAACAAATATATGTTATGCACGTTAATAAACTCTATCAACGATTTTTGGTTTGATTAAATTATCTCCTATAGTTTTTGAGGTAGGTTGATTTAACTGTATTTTTTTAATAATAAATTGATAATGGTACGGAACCCTTCGCGCGCGAGTCCGACTCGCACTTAGCCGGTTTTTATTTCGCACTGGTATCGTAATGTACTATTTTAATGCATGTATATATTGTCCCCAGCGACAAAAAAGTGAATTAACCCACAAAATATGTAAAATGGAATACTTTAGTATAAAAAGATCACCGTATATGGAATTCTAAATAGATTTCAAAAGAAAATGCTGGTAACCATCAAACTATCTTGTAGACTTTACGTGTAAGTCTATGTAATTCAACTCAATCTCGTATATTTATTCAAACTACAGTACCTATATACCTAACTAATATTTTTACATGGATGGGTAGGAAAATTTTCATGATGACCACATCATGAAAAGTTTCCTATTTTCAACCCCTAGACATGAGTACTTAATTTAAATACTTAGTTATAGTTTATAGTATAGGTAATCAAATAATGAATTATTAAATATTATTAACTATAGTACATTTCGTATTCATATATTAAATTATCAATATCATAAATAAATTGTATTTCCAGCGTAAGGTATTATGAATTTATTAATTTCAGAGAAGAGGATAACTGTAAACTACCTATCTTCTTCTTTGCCTAGCCTTATCCCATTTCATTTGGGGTCGGCTATCGTCAATCTTCGCCAGGTGTTTCTGTTCTGGGTCGTCGAGACATCTAATTGGGTTTTTTAAAGGTCGTTGTTAATAACGGACATCCAGGTCATAGAGGGTCTGCCTATCTTTCTCGGGCCGGTGTTGATGTTCAGGACTTGTCTATACTTCCCGCAAAACTATTTGGCCACTGAGAGCATACTGCTATCTCTCTCACTCTGACCTGGAGCCAACAAGTGTAACGTAGATAGCAAGACGCCTTCAGTCGCCAGATTGTTTTGCGGCAGGTATAGTCATATTATCTTCTGACCTTCTCATTACATGGCCATACCACTGCAACTGTAAACTACCTACACCTAATTATAATGAATAAACATAGGAATATTAAAACTGAAAATAAATTAACCTAGGAGACCTGCGGTATACGATATTAATATAAATAAACACATGTAATAAATATATGTATAAACAGATATTCCGTTACAAACAAGAATTGAAATCATAACTCTCTTCATGAAGCATATATGCAAATCCGCAATAAAGGCCCATAACTAGACTCCGAAAATGACATTGCATTATGACACGATAGATCTGTAAAGTCACAGTAGGTTAATATCCACAATAAATCCCACGTGAAGTTAACGCAGGCTGTCACATCGGAGAGAAACGTCAGAGATGTCGAACGCGCGTAAAATATGATAAATGTTACTTGTAGCCTTATGGTACGGTGCCAATAAACACAGATCATGTGGTGGCTAGAATAGACCAGGTATTATTATGTAGGTCTAAGTAGATGATACACCTATTAGTTAATAAATTCTTATTATATAGTATTTTGATTTATTTCACACAAATCTAACCTACATTTGTGTTAGTGCACGCAGAAAGTGTACGATGATTGAAATGTTTGAAATGGACTTTATTGAAGAACACAAAGGTATATGAAATAAAACTATGAAAACGGATACACTTTTCATAGTTTTATTTCATGTGTAATCCTCGCGGTAACCAGAGAAACTATTACATAAGTTATATTTTAAGAGTCGTGACATGGTGCCTTTCCATGTGCACTAACATATTTAATTATGTTTGAGGACAGCGTTAGTAGGTATACCTCAATGCCCCCAAGTAAAAAAAAAACAAGTGTGAATGAGACGAAATTTTACAATTAGTTCCGCCAATTTATAAGTGGTCAACAACTCGAACTGTCAAAATGGACTTATTTTCCCTCAAATGGACGTATTGTAAAGGTGCGTTTAAACCAAAAGAGCATTCGCTGTTCTAGCACCCGTTCTACGAAATCAACCAATCACGTTTTGTGTACCGATCGAATTTCGTAGAGTGGGAGGTTAGAACAGCGAATGCTCCTTTAGTTTAACCGCACCTTTAGCCGATTAAATTAACACGCTCAGCGCGGAACAGGTCATATGTGACCTGTACAAGTATGGTTAATTACAAGTTAACTTAATTGCCGCAGCGAAGGTGTTGAAAATGTCCGATTATTCAATCGGTGATTATTGCAATTTATTGATGATATTATAAGAAATACCTGGCTAGCCTAGACTTAGTATACCGGTGTCTATCGTTAATTACATATATAGATAAAAAACCCTAAGTTCATGAAAGGTGATGTTATTTCGCAAAGAGGTGTGCAACTTGTTATTGTCATCCTCGAAACAAAAAAAAATGGTTTTAAAATATAAGTACTTCATTTAAATGCTGAATGAATTTGATTCGTTAGATACTCATAGATCTGACAATAACGAAGACAATATTACTGTCTGCCTAAGAGATTCCTTTTCATTATAAAGGTGCATTCAGACCAAACGAGCATTCGCTATTCTATCCCCCACTCTACGAAATCAACAAATCACGTTTGCGTAACGATCGAATTTCGTAGAGTAGGGGGTTAGAATAGCGAATGCTCGTATGGTCTGAATGCACCTTCTGAAAAGAAAACTGTGCCACTTCCAGTAGCGACGTCTCCCCGTCGATGCCAATCAGGCCGATGCAGGTCTGACAGCAAGGTTAGAGCTTGCCGATTCCTTAATTGCCGAGACGTTTTGGTGCCACATTCCTGCCGCTGTCGGGCCGCTACTTGCGCTGGTAGCGTGTAAACGCCACACACGAAATATCACTCGGGTCCTGACCTGACCCGTTTCGTACTTGATACGTGATTTTTCAGAATTCCGTATTTGATACGTGATTTTTTCGAAAAACGAATTTGAAATTTAGTTTGATACGTTAGATACTCATAGATCTGACAATAACGAAGGAAATATTACTGTCTGCCTAGATTCCTTTTCATTATAAACAGAAAACCGTGACACTTCCAGTAGCGACGTCTCCCCGTCGATGCCAATCAGGTCTATGCAGGTCTGACAGCAAGGTTAGAGCTTGCCGATTCCTTAATTGCCGAGACGTTTTGGTGCCACATTCCTGCCGCTTTCGGGCCGCTACTTGCGCTGGTAGCGTGTAAACGCCACACACGAAATATCACTCGGGTCCTGACCCGACCCGATTCGTAGTTGATACGTGATTTTTCAGATTTCGTGTTTGATGTGTGATTTTTCCGAAGTTTTGGTGCCACATTCCTGCCGGGCCGCTACTTTTGCTGGTAGTGTGTAAACGCCACACACGAAATATCAGTCGGGTCCTGACCCGACCCGTTTCGTATTCGATACGTGATTTTTCAGATTTCGTGTTTGATACGTGATTTTTCAGACGTTTTGCTACTTATGTTGGTAGTGTGTGAAGTACCATTTTTGGAGCTTGGTAAGTAACTCAAAATTATAATACCTAGAGTATGATCCAAACATATAGTCAAAATACTCTTAATTTAATTGTATCACAACTTTGATTGGTTTTAGTTTTACTCCAGTCCTTCTGACACTAATTTATCTAATAATCTCTTAAATTAATGCGGATAGACTTTGTTGGGAGCTTTTCGTCTGTGAATGTGTGTGTGCCTTTACGGCACACTTTGACAGTGTGGTATTTTAGATTCCGCTTAACTAGTTTGTATTACATTTCAAACGCTCACAGGTATCTACCAATTATGACACGGGCCTCATACGCCTAAACCGAAGGTGATGAATTTGAAATCATGAATAAAACAATGTACGCAGAACGCGTGGCCGTAACTGATTTCACCGGCGCGGCTACGCTTGCTTACGCATTAATGGAAAGTGTGCCTAAAGCCTGTTTATGTCAGCTGAGGTCCCTTCGAGAGCCTATTGTGCCTAACGAAACATGTAAATTTGTATATTACCGTTCTGCTTCGATCACAGATCACCACTAGATGGCGTGTAGACAAACCGCGGCCGCTGCCATTGTAAGGCGATCCTCTACCACAGTCTCGGTATACTAAGGGCCTGTTCACACAAGCGAAGATCGCTTGTATAACCCTGGTTTTTAGTAACTTCAAAGTCCTCTTGAAATTTGCTTAACATTGTAGAGTCCTAGGGAGGTAATCTGTAAGCCTTTATAGATAAAACAACCCAGATAGCTCGCCTGTAACATTTCTATTACACAACCTAATTAGATTTGACGTAGACAATCCGACGTGAATGCTCACCTAAATCAAATTCCTAACCGTTTCATTGGATCGTTAGCGTCGTCTAAATATTTATCTTAAAAACGAGCTTCGAAAAGGGTTCACGAATAAATTATGTCAAAAATCTATAACGGTGAGCTAAATTATTTGGAAAAGGATGTTCATTCACACATTAGTGACGCTACTCGGGCGAGGTAATTATTAAAAAGTTACGTTCTGATTCCGGCCGTTTTTTTATCGTTTTGGTTTGTTGTTATTTTAAATTTGGAGTGTCGCGAGCGTTAAGTAGTATTTATGCGGTCCCCAGCGGCGCGGAGGCGTTGGGCGCGAATCAAAGTTTATATTAAGGCCGGGAGATGCGGATGTAACTCATATTTTCAAGTTTTGCATACCTACATATTTCAAATGCAATTACCTATACCTTAGTGTTACTACATCTGGGTCGCGTTTTGTAAAGTTACAATTTACAATTTTGCTGTTTGCCTCTCTTTATAGCCAATATGTGCGTGCGTTAGAGAGGCAAACAGCGAAATTGTAAAATGTAACTTTATAAAACGCGACCGTGAACATCGTTCGTATTTTAAATAATGTATGATCAATTGATCACGTGACTATCCATAGCAGTTAGTCTCTATGGTTATTGTCTTCTTTACTTCGATTTATCGTTCCTATGCATTCATTATTTTGACTTACTAATAGACATTTTGCTGTAAATCTGCCTCCCTGTCTGGGTCTGTCTGTCTAGGGCTTTTTAGGGTTCTGTATTAAACAAAGGAACCCTTATAGTTGCACCATGTCCGTCTATCCTTCTGCCCCCAGTATAGCTCAGGGGCCGTTAGTTTAGTACTAGGAATCTGCAATGTGATACAGTTATACATATTAATTACGCCGACAAAGTGGTAGAACAAAATAAATAAAGAAAGAAAGAAAGAAAAACGTTTATTCGAGACAAGAACACAGTACAAACAAAACAAAACAGTAAACATGAAATTTTGTCTCGAAATGACCAAAACTCAGCATTTTGCCAGCAGAGCCAGCGCTGGTCTTCCGTTTTGGCCATTTGAGCTAGACACTATAGAAATAAAATCCTATGGTGTGGGATATCATTGAATAGGTCTCTTAAAAAGAATCTCAAAAGAAAGGTTTTTTCTAAAGGCAATATTTTCGGAGATAACCGCTCCAGAATAAAGAAAAATGTGTTCCTCCCCCCTCTATACATATATATAATTCGAACATAATTGGCCCCGCCATTTTCGATCAACTACGAAACCCTACACTATACTGAGCATGGCCCGACATGCTCTTGGCCGGTTTTTCTTTGCATAATATTACCGGAGGCGGAGGGGATTTTTTGCACATTTTATTCTGTTTCTATCAAATATTGCATTTTTCAGTTACTTCCCTCTGTCAGCCGGGGTAGGCCCGGAATAAATTCTCAGTGGACACTCGGGAGCGGATCGCCAAAGCTAATTCTGTTGTGATTAATGCTTCTCGCGCATTTCCACCACTAGCCCTCTAAACCAACTTCAAACACCACCCAGCAACCAAAAAAATACTTAATTTCACCTTTATACCTCTAACTTTAAGTGTCACTAATAAATTTACTAATGGTAAACTTAAATTTGTAGAGCATGGTGTACTTAAAAGTTACTCGCTACTGCCTTCGCGTTTCTCACGCGACAAAACTAACGATTAAATAAGGAATAAGGGACCTGTGATATAAATTAACACGGCCTAAGAATTATTTATGACATTTCGTAATTGAAGAACAATAAATTCATTTTAATATTCGATCCTGCTGAGAGTGCTGTTTTTTAACTTAATTATTATTGAGATTAACGTGTGCCAAATCGATGCGTATAATAAATAAATAAAAAAATGGCAGCATAAATCTTTTCCACACCGACGATAAGACACACAGGTATATTCTTTTTTCTCATTGAACTTCCTTTAAATAAACATAAAATAACTTGGATAAGGACTCTTCAAAAAAGATATGCTAACATCATAAAACTTTTCATTGCTTTTAATTTGTTGGCACCGGACACGTACCTAATAAAATCAATGAACACATAATAAACTTAATAAGTGACCGCTTCCTTAACAAACCACTTTACACCTGTAAGGGAAGTAATATTTGCATAAGGAAATTATAGCTCAGAGCATTTCTGATCCAGTATTCGTATTAAATATCGAGAAACCAAACATACTTCATTGGTCTGTCTGCAAGGTGACCTAACCAGCAGTTATAATTATATGTAACCGCAGATCATACTTATACTGGTTCTCTAACAATACTCGTTAAGTTCATAAGAATTCTGGCATAGTTCTGCCCGTTGATGTGGCGATAAGCCAGACCCCAAATCTACTCCATATAATAAAGACTTAACTGTGTTGGTTATAACTATCGAAATGTACATTTTTGACCCTCATACAGAAACACAGGGGGAGTAATGAAATTATTAGTCGCTTTTTGTTTTATTAATCACTGGCAAATTACATTTTTATGTCGTTATTATTGTTCTAATGGTGGTTTGCTTGATGTAGACGTAATTGATGGTTATTCATAAATTTCATAATGAGTGAGGAAATTAATATAACACCTACAAATTATATTTAACTACTTGATTACAACGTGTACAACAGAGTATCGGTGGTGAATTGATTATTGATGACGATTATTGATGAACTAGGATTTTGATCTCCGAAACTAGGATTTACTTATTTCTGTACGTATCCTAGCTGTATCTGTCTAGATAGTTCTATTCTGTGTAAGTTTATCCATTGATGCGTTGATATTTATACCTAAATATCCCGTGTGAGACTATAATAGGATGTAGGTCTAATGAACACTTCGATTTAAATCTGTAGGTAGGTAGGGGAGATCGAGTAGAGTTGTGACAATTTTTAGTTAATGCATCATATCTCGCTCAGGAAACATTCCGTAGTTATGTTCTATATCTATTTTTGTAGGACCATTTCTTATCTTTCCAAAACAATTAACAAAATAAATACAAGTAAAACGGTTCCCGAGAAAATCGTTAAAAAGAACGACTATTCCTTCTGTCACAACTCTCCTACCATCGAGGTGAGTTGTGACAAGTACAAAGGTAAGTTGTGACAGCTTTGTATTTGAACTATTAGGGTACTGAACAATATGATTACACATTTATAAATAAATATAACACCTTTTTAATGCAATAGTGGTCTTATCAGCCTTTTAGTACATCAGTTACCTACTAACATAAACAACTTCAGCCTGTCACCAAAAACAACTAATAAAACTTAAATACTTTGTGTGTTTTTCTTTAAATAAAACTCTTACTGATCTATTAGGCAATTATGGCAAACATATTGCAGCTCAAGCTCATCTCGTGTGCAGTCTACGTGAGACCAGCCTTTGCAATCCAAGCATTGCACCCACTCCTCATTCGATCGGCTGTTTGCATACGCTTCAAGGCAAACTAAGCAAACACAATTATAGGTCTTTTCTGCCCCCTCTTTGTCCATACATGTCCTCTTTTTCTTACCCGTCCTCTTTTTTTACCTCTTAGTTTTTTTATTGTCCTCTTAGTCTATGTATTGTTTTTTTATAGTCCTAGGAGAGTTGTGACAGCCTGTCACAACTCTCCTAGGACCTAAAAAATACGACTAGGCCGGAATAATAATTCGTAATTTTAAAGCACGATGCAAACACGAAAAATTAATGCCATGCCTAGAAAGTTGAATAACCATGCTACTTAAGAAAAAATAGTACAGTAAGGCATATGTTATAAAATAAGATATAAATTGAACCAAATTTTTGAAGAAAATCTTACTTTCAGTGTTTTTTTTCACACCAATGTCGTAATTACGCAACCGCTCCTCACGTACTGTCGGTGTGTACTGAGGCAAGTAGGGCTTCCCTGAAGTAACAAATGTTCCATTTTACCAACTCTCTAACTATTGAAAGTAGAGAGAAATCGACACTGTCACAACTCACCTCTGTCACAACTCTACTCGATCTCCCCTACCTAACCTAATTCCTTTACTTTTACATTCTGGATTTTTTAAATTATTCTGACTTGGAATCACGACCTCGAAATATAAAATAAATTATCCCTTTTATACAAAGTATGTAGATAGGTAGGTATAAGTCTATGGATCAAGAGAATCGGGGGAAATGATTTATACCTATTTTAGTAAAATGGAAAAACGTAACAAGAAACTTTCAAAGAAATGATTTTAAAAATAACTTGTAGTTGTGTAAGTGTGTTGTAAATCTGAAAATAATGTCCGTATTCGAATTAAAAATAATAAGCCTCCCAAGTTGCAAGATTTAAGACGCTATCACATCTCACTCTCTAACTTTAAAATTATGATTTTATGTACGAACTCAACAACATGGCATTGCTTCAGCCATTTGCATTTGCAATTCCTTGTAAACATATATCATGAACACCGCTCGTGTGATGACTATTGTCAAAGGCTTATTTATCGCCTGTCCAGCCGACTCTAATAGTAATAACCATAAAGAAGGCTGGTGGCAGTTTCCGAGCTCGTTCGTCACATAGTCGTAATTATAGTGACCATCCATGGAATATCATAGTACAGAAATATATCTTACTTTAGCATTTTAGTTACCTGCTCTTATTGTGAAATGAATAAGAGTCTGTATTTTAGGTTTCTTTGCAAACTAGGACTCTCAAGTATTCCATGTCATACCTATTTGTTTTTATTAACTATATTATGTTTTTCTTGGGAATAAATGATCTACGCGAATTCTATCAAATCCGTTGACAAAAAGGACGGAGCTTTACTATGTCAGTAATAGGATTTTCTTTTGTTTTTCGACCAACCAAAAGGGTCGAAACTCTAAAAATAGCGTATATCTGGTAAAAGGTATATTCCTACCTTCTTGTCATGATATGTATGAAGTATTTTTTTTTCTTCTCAAAACGCGGTATTTTGAGGATTCTTTTACCCCAAATAATTGAATAGTAAGGTCCGATCGACTTAACCTAATATGTAATCAGGGCAGCGATTAGACGAACATCCCACCGAACGCGCGCTATTAAACGCCCATGAGGGGAAAAATGGGAAATAAAATAAAACGTACCGTTACGCTGGGAAAAGCTGCCGACATGCGAATCAGGCATTAGGCGTCACCTCTAATTTCCCTTTTGATTTTAAGTAATTTATATGAAATTACCAGAAACCGGGAGGGCTTTATGATAAATGTTCGTTTTCTATTCGATTTAGGCAGATAAATGCGACTGATATGTATCGATGAATGATCGACTGCGTAATAATCACCTAGGGAATGATATCGTAGCGCGCATCAGCTTGAATATTTCAGGCGACGCTTAGTGTCATTATAGCTGGGATGATTAGTGTAAACGGGGATGATTATTTCATTTCAGAAGTTTAGTAAGCTGCAGAGCAATTACAGTTTCGATCGATAGTTAATAAACAGCAGTAGCCGACAGCCCTACCAATAAATCAATGCGAGCGTGATAGACTGCATTCGACGTAGGTCTCTCCTATTAACTCGGCGTATAGTTGTACTAGGAGGTACATAACCCATAACCGCCACGCTGGGCATGCGGATTGGTGATCTCAGTAAAGCGTTCACTATGATGACAATGCTAGAATGGTCAGTGACACTTTATTACCTTAGTCGGCTCTTACGACACCCGCAGGAAGAATTGGGGTACTGACAAATGTATTCTTATACTGCCGTCACCACACGGCCAACTCGCCATGAAACCATGCTCCTTTACGTATCGAGTAAACGAAAACCTTACTAGCCAACTCATACCAGGGCTACGGTCACAGTGTGCTTCCTATAAGTAAGTAAGTAATAAGTAAATATTTTTGGACATCTTTACACAAATCGACCTACTCCCACGGTAAGCTCAATTGAGGCTTGTGATGTGGGTACCAGGCGACGATATATACAATAGATATATACATACATAGACAACCATGACCAAGGAACAAATATTTGTGATAAATAAATACACAAATAATGCCCTCGCCGGGATTCGAACCCGGAACCTCCAGCTTCGTAGGCAGGGTCACTACCAACTAGGCTACGGAGGCTCCTATGAATTGCCGCTGAGAGATTATTGCGAACTTACTTTCTATCCCTCTCACTTGTACCAGTCGTACCAATACGCAAGTACGAGCGGGATGAACCGAAAATAAGTCTGCGTTAAACTCACGTCGGCAGGTCATGGTCAGCACACAGTACTTCATGCATACCCGGTGTGCCTTAATAAATAACTTATGTAAACGTCTTTCCATTTCCTACAAGTATACAGTCGACAGGCAGCAAAATCAGGTACGTACATTATTATCCAGAGTTTCTAGAATCTAAAATTTAGCACATTGGAGGTCCTAACGCCTTGACACTGCTAGTTCATCTTTACTAAGTGTTTTGAGACTTTTGCATTCAATTGTCACCTTTTAGTAGCTATTTAACTGACTCACTGTGGGCATCAGCAATTCAGCAACCCCTTTTAGCATAAGGTAGATAGGTTGCTGATGGGTATTAGTAAAGATATCTGTGTGCCTACAATGAGCTGCCGCGGACTTGTTAACGCGCGTTTATTTTCAACCCAGCTCGCTCGCGCCAATATGCAAGTACGAGTGGGATGAGTAAATGCGTGACAATAACATAGCGCGACGACAACAACGTATAAGGTGCAATCTGCGATTTTTTTTCATAGCACATTCAACCGTACAAACAACGTACAAAGTGCTATCTCTATCTACGATGACAAAACAACCGCAGATTGCACCTTATACGTTGTTGTCGTCGAGCGGCAGCTTATGATAGGGCTACAGGAGTGATTCATATTGTCCAACCTCTCAAACTATTAGACTTTGTCTTCTAGACTTTCTCCTAAAAATCCAAATACATACATCTAATAGTTGGTAAAAATGTAATCGACACTCACGCCCCCAAGCTCTCTAGAGATCGGCTAAGTATTAACCGTTAAGATAATTACATTAGTGTAGCGTTGTTCTGCACATTATCTCGACCATTTCCGCATATCTCGTCCAGTTTCATTCGGACCTCTCATTAAGGATAATCTGTACGAGTAGCAAGGTCAAGTTGTGCTGGAAAGATCTGACAGTGGAGATAAAATGCTTTGTGAGTTGAACATCGCACGCGCCACTGTCAATCAAGAGCGGTCATGCGCAGAACGCTGTTATTAGACAAGTATTGGAAATTTGACTACACTTTAATTTGAAATGTTATAAATCAAATACAAAACTATAGGAATGTAAATGAATGGAGTCAAATGTTAGGTCCGGTGAGTCAGTGGTAAAAAGTAACGGAAATCGACATGTAACGAATATAAGCTTAATTAAGGCAATACTACAATAATGTAACAAAAATAGTTATGGTCCGTTTAAGGGCCCATTCAGTATTATTAAAAAAAATATACTGAAAAAATCGTTTTTGTATGGGGCCGCACACTGGCGAAAAACCCCGATTTCATGGCATTAATTAAAAAAATCTAAGTGTGCCTTTAATGGTTTCGCTTATGTCGCTCGCATAAACAATAAAACTGAGTATCTATTCGAGACATAACTCCACCAATCAGCATGCATATATGCATGAAACGATCAGTCAAAGTTTGACTTGTTGTACGGTGCAATTCGCAATCAATTTTTTGTACATTTTTAATGTTGATTATTGTTGTTATTCTTTAATATAAAGTACCCTAACGATTATGGATTGTATTGTTGAAGGTAAGGACTACGTATTTAATAAGATATTACATAAAGTTGTCATTCCATTTGATGAAATGCGCGATTTAACTTTGTAACAAAAAATAAGTGAATAAAAAATATTGTCATGGACTAAAAGTTCACTTTCTCGTGCATTCCTGTCTTGAAAGTGGATTAGTTTATATCCTTGTTTATCAAAGCAGCAATATATAATCTATTTTGCCTATACCTTTCTATACATTTGAACAAAGTTTTCGATGTTATGAAGAGAGTAAATAAAGGTAAAATTTATTTTTTTCTTTTTATTTTGTTATTTTAAAAGTCTTTTATGTTTCTTTTAAGGTCGTTAGTCCCCAAAAAATCGTCGAATGCGATGACTGAAATAAAATTTGATCTCTTAAGTGGAGAAACGCGATAAATGATTTTTTCAAAATTTTTATTTGATTTATAATTTGTATTATTACTTAAACAGTGAAATAGGTGTGTTTAAAAACATAACGGAAAGTCTTTAGTGAAGTACCAATCTAATTACAAACACATTTAATTTATGCCAGGAAATCGGGGTTTTTCGCCAGTGTGGGCCGGTCGCCAAACCAAATAAGTCCCTATACCACCCTCCATAGAAAAATATTTTTTCACCTCAGCAGCTCGAAAAGACTTCTTTTGATTCGCGAAATCAGTGAGCAAAGTGCGATTTTGTGAATGAAAACAATGATATAATAAGTAAAGATATGTTACACCGGCTCTAAAATTGAAGCGCGCAGATTGTGATAATTCTAACAATCGCTGTTAGTTCTACTCAGACCACCGTGAGGTGTGTACCACTGCCGAGTTCTCGCAAATCACATGAACTGCGCCCTAAAATGTCATTTTATGTTATACAATAGTGAAAACTACGAAATAAAATGCAAAAATGCCCTTAACATCAAAAATCATGCGCAATTAAACTGAATTATACATTTTTTTCAATTTTACTATTTATTGAAAATAAATAGGACGCCATTTTGACGTTTTTGAAAGACTTCGAGAAAGAGACAAGCTTATGCTGTTTAAGATCAAGAGTAACAGAGATAAAACAATGTTTATCAATAACAACCTTAAGAATGCACGCGCAATTGTCAAATGCTAGTTGTCTCTTTTTTATTTATTAAATACGAGTATCTGTATTTTGCCATCTCTTTTACGCATTTTGAAGCATGAAGATAGGTGTATGTCAACTGTCAATAAATCGTAGGTGTATGATGTGAACATGAATGTAGGATTAATATGGATTTGACAACGTTATAATAATAGCAAGAACGAAAGGGATGGTCTTATGAAACTTTTTACTAGTGGAAGTGAAAAGGAACGATAATCGTCCGTCCTTATCACTGTGCCACTATTTTTTGTGTGTGTGTGCATTAGATGCTAAATGTAAGTGCCAGACAAATGCGTTGAATACGTCACTAAGTGCCTGTGTGGCACTTTCGTCTTAGTAGTAAGTGACTATGTCTATCCCTCTTAGTGGCACACTATGTGCGGCCCCTCGGATGTGAAGTATTTATTTCGCTCATTTTGTTAGAGTATAACGTATCTTTACTTATATATCATTGAATGAAAAGTGAATGTTGTTTTCCATGACGTTTAGACTTCAACTTTTTCTTTTGTTTCTTTCACTTGTTAGTAAAAAAACAGAGATGAAAAATGTTACGTTATAAATTGTCATAATATGCATTTTTTTTTTCGTTCATGGCATCCTAGCGTATTCAGCCAGTTGTATTAGACGACGCGTTTTATCGGACCCGATTCCTTGTATCCGAACGGCATATGGCCCCTACCACCAAGCATACATAACATTGGCGTCCGTCATTCCACCTCTCTATCGCTCTTATATATAAGTGTGACAGAGAGAAAGACAGCCGTTTTAAAACGGACGGATATCGTACTAGGCGAGTCAGAATCGCGTTCAGAAATTCGACACGAGTTCATTTCTAAATAACTATAACTGTTTTATAAAATTTTATGAGCTTTCATTTTTTTAGTAGTTATAATTATGTACTTTCTGTTACAAACATAATGGTAAAACAAAAACAAAAAATAACGGGATGGCACGTATAAATGTTTAATAACATATTTTCCTTTTCTCCATGCTGAGGTGAAAAGTTGTATGTACAACTTGAGAGCAAAGTTATTTGAATCTCGTGTCTTTCGAGTCTCTCGCTACGCTCAAGATTCTATTACAGAATCACTCGCTACGCTCGTGATTCTATAAAAGAATCTTTCGCTTGCTCAAGACTCAAAACTGACACTCGCATCAAATACGTACTTTGCTCTCATGTTGTACAAATAACTATTTCACTCGTTAAAAATTATGTTCCTCCCTAAAAACAAGCAGTTTTGCTGTGTTCGTGTCCCCATTGTCTATGTTTCAAGTGCCATAAATATCATTCTTTAAAAACTTTATCTTATTACAGTAAATACTTTCATACGTAATTAGGTAGACCTACCTGGTAGGTAGGAACATAATTAAATAATAATAGTAAAGTCTTCCTGAGTTTTAGATATTATCATATTGATAATACACGTTCGTAGGTTGCTACCTGTTGTAGGTATCTCAAAGATACTTTTTTGAGGTTGCTCCATAGACATGCAACGCATAAAACTCAGGTAAAACGTAAAATGTAGACAGAAATTAGTACTTAAACCAGAAGATTCACTTAAAAATTCTCCATATTGGCTCGCAATAAATTACTGACCGTACTGACCGAATCTGATCGTCATTTTGATGGCATATTTGCCATTCACGAACACATGCATAGAAAAATTCATTCACAAATAACGGTACCCATTAAACCAATTTCAAATCACCACGCTAATTTTGACACAAATTCATAATAATTATATCGAATAACATTATTGTTATTCTTTCCACTAAAGCCGTTTGCGGGACAATAAGGCTTATGTGTATTAAAGTAAGGTTGTTTTTTTAATAATGGCGGGTAGAGTGGTATGTAGGGTTTGGTGCTACCTGGTATACCTTCCTAGAACGCAGTGGGTAATAGCGAAATCTGTAATCCCTTTGTACAGGATGCCGTGATGCAGCCATGATAATTTAAAATGCTAGGGTTGGCACAGCGGACAATTTGGTTTCAATATTATGATTGCTGAATTTTTAGTAAGTATAGTTTTTGTAATTGATGATATTAACTCTTTCTATTTCACTGTAATAATTAATCTAGTATTGCTTTATCCAAATGGTTGTTTACCTATTATAGATAACCTTTTTATGAAGCGGTCATAAAAATCAGAAATATTGTGTAACATGTGATAATTATAACAAATAAATTATTGTTAATACTTGAATAACAATTTATTTTTAAACATTGGCCATTAAACCTGCGAAGTTGACGTAAGCACAATTTAGTTTCATAAATTTCATAATGGCATAGGTATTTACATCAACTGATTTTGAGTTAGTAGGTACGAACAATAAGTATTTTACACAATCGTGTTCTGCCTAAGTAAGGTACGAGATTAAAAAGCTTGATTATAACACAATTAATCTACGAGCCAATAAAAATAAGTAAACAAATATAAATAATGAAATAAATACGCTGAAATGTAGTGCAGATCCTGAGGTGACCGCTCGTTGATGTCTTTTTTGCTGGCACACTATTGGTCAAATTTATTACAGTTGCATATTATGGCGTTGTATAATGAGTTCATTATCGTTGAGTTGCGAATTCGATGTAAATGTGTATGATTATAATTTTGTGTACGTAATCTTAATTCAAACATTAGGTACAGTCGACGAGTAGAAAAAATAATTTTCGCAATAATTTTAAAATCTCTTGCTATATTCTCTGTTATCCATACTTTTCAATTAAATTATCCATCTGGCGAAATACCGCTTCTGCCAGCCCTGCACACCTGAGGTACTCCGGAGTCCAAACGATTAGCGATTTCACCGACGCGGCGTCACAAAGTCTCCGAAAGCCGAAATTGGGCCCGGAAAGGATTACCCTTTTTGCCGATTATCCGGGGCTATTTACTCGAAACATTGCTCTGGACATGGATATGTGCAAACATTATGTGCAACAAATTGAATTATTTTG
Source organism: Thaumatotibia leucotreta (assembly GCA_025490895.1). Lineage (NCBI taxonomy): Eukaryota > Metazoa > Arthropoda > Insecta > Lepidoptera > Tortricidae > Thaumatotibia > Thaumatotibia leucotreta. The sequence goes on along the minus strand of JALPQI010006563.1, from coordinate 13,274 downwards.
AAATAACGCATACCTACCTACAGGATACATTTGATTGGAATGCTTAGAAGAAATAACATAATGTTATAAGGTGAGATCGTATACGGCCATACGGGTTTTCCTACTAGGGGATAGGGTGGGATTCGTAAACTTTTTACTCTATGGTTTACCGTGTAACAACCAGATTTCGACTTGCAATAACCAGGCGATTTCTACATTACAATTGGCAGTAACTAAAACAAAATAACAAAAACTATTACAAAGTAAAACGTACCTATATTATAAATGTAATTTTAAATTATTATACGTCATATATACATACCTAGATAGTTCCACGAGAGTTGAGTTCACGCATACATCAACATGTCATGTAAACACACAGGGAATTTGAAATTAGTGTTCTTTTTTCGTACCTACAGCAAACCCAATTGCAAATTGCAACTGTAAGATTGACCAAAAAGTTTGTTCAAGGGATTTGCTTCAATATTTTGACGCTAGTCATTTATTCACTACATTTTTTGCAATTAGTACTTCATTTGGATGTGTTGTAATCATTGACCTCAACTCTGGTGAAATTACCTATACCTACTAAAGAATAAATACAGAGTTTACGAACGCCGGAGGTGGGATTTGAACCCACGTCCTCAGCTTTCGCGGCTGATTCCTAAGCCACTCGGCCACTCCAACAGGTTTAGGCTCAAACCTAATTTTTAAAATTTATGTACATGTAGTGTTACTACTTAAAAAACACAACTCAAAAATATTTAGTAAAACAATTTGATTTGTACCATAAAATATGTAAATTTAAAATGACCATAATTTTTCTGATAGGAATACGCCATGCCTAAGTTTTGCGCGTTTGCACTGATACCACTAGGCAGTTAGTCAATATTGGCACAAATGTTCCAATGATAAACATTGGAACTGAAGCGACGGTATCGGCATAGTTTTCGATATAATATTGTGAAGATTTTCACTTGAAGCCAATTTTTATTCCAATTTATTGGAAGGTTTGTTTGAAAACTCTTCGATCCGTCTTTTTGTTTTTAAATGTTTTTTAAAAATTATAACGTACTTTTAATATCTAAATAATAAGTTTTAAGGTTAGTTGTAGGAAAATTTGTACCTCGATTTTTAATATCACCAAAATTGTGAAAAACCTTAAGCCTATTTTTATTTTAATACATCGGAGAGGAGACATGCATCAATCTTTTTATTTTTAATCATTTATAAAAAAAATCTCAGTTATAATTATAATGTTTAAGTATGCGGAAAATATCCTTGTAAATAAATAGATAGGTATACGCTCGACTTTGTACCTTGATTTTAATAAAATTATACTTAGCTGTTTTGATTATGTGTTTACTGAGTGTTTAGTGTGTGTGTCTAAGTAGTTATTTTACAGCTTTAAAACCAAAATTACCTTTTTAATGTACCTACATAATTTCCTTTTTGAAATAATATCAATTTGTAACTCCTCGACTGAAACGATTTCATTGATACTATTTGATACCGAACTGATATTACATAATATGAAGTCATTAAAATCTTTCCCCTTTATAATTAAATAACTACGTATTATAAGTTTAAAATTAAATAAATGCACAAACATCGATACCGTTGAGATAATATTTTGAGCCAATATATTGTAGAGAATGATACATTTGTGCAGATATACGTCTTAGGTCTTATTGACACGAGATCTAGACGTCAAGAGGTTAATTAGTAATTCATAAATTATAACACTCGCACTGTAAATTAAAATATTACGCACGACTGACTGTAGAGATTGAGCAAAAAAACACGATCTATATCTGTTATAATACTTATAATCGCATTACTCATACTTGTTATATTATTGTACGGCTCTTATATAGTTTTAGATTCCTCAAATATATTTTATGGAATGGAATTAGTCGATTCTGTTCGGGAAGTGACGGCGTCTGGCAGCTTGGCGCGTCCATACAGGGTGTAAGTCTAATACGGGCAAAGCTCTTAACGGGTGTTAGTTTACAACATAATAAGTACATTCAAATAACTTTTACTTAAAATTAGAGCAACAAATTTTTCCATACAAAATAATTCGGCGCGCAATGTAGAGCAACATACGCGAGTTAAGCACTCGATGACAGCTAATTTCAAAAGCAGATGACATAACTGCCATATCAACAATAACAAATGTTCGTACCTACATTGCTGCTCCGGTAATCTTAAAAAAAATCTGAGCGTTTCAACCGCCTAATTTTGGTGGCACCATTTTGAATTTTTATGAACCTAAAATTATACTAAATTATTGCGCATATAACATATAACACAGTGTGTACAAAGTGAACTGCTTTGTTTCATTGCAAGGTTCAAATTAAAAATAGGTGGGCTTTACGAGGATAGATGAAAAGGTTAAGAGAGTAATTTTGCCTGCCTATTCTATATGGCATTTGTTTCGTTTGTGTTTTTTTTTTTTTTTTTTTTTTTTTATGCTATAGGTGGCAAACGAACAGACGAATCGCCTGATGGAAAGCGATTAACGTCGCCCATGGACACCCGCAACACCAGAGGCGTCGCAAATGCGTTGCCGGCCTTTAAGGTGGGAGTACGCTCTTTTCTTGAAGGTTTGAAGGTCGTATCGGTCCGGAAACACCGCTTGTGACAATTCGTTCCAAAGTTTAGCTGTGCGAGGCAGGAAGTTACGAGAAAAGCGCACAGTTGAGGACCGCCAACCATCTAAATGGTGAGAATGAAAACATTGGTTGCTTACATTATAAACGCATTTTCTATTTGAATTGAATAGTTATCGATCACTTACAACAGGGTGCTTAGCCAAGTTGCCAATCGCTAACGCTTAGTCGTCAATCGTAAACGAAAGGCAGCTAACTGTCTTTGTCGCACTAATATGAAGGATTGACAGAGAGGAAAAACTACGATACGCTACTAAACGTTAGCGATTGGCAACTTGGCTAAGCATCCTGGTGACTTACTGTGTAGATACCTTTACCTATTGTATTACCCTATACTGTATGCTTAAATCTTTAAAAATGCACAAGAGATATTGATGCATGTTTGGAAGGTTTTAATAACAGTATTGCATTTTTACGAAGCTCAGACGGGTCAGTGTTGTTTTATGGTAAGGTCAAAAAGAAAATGAAATTACAAATGACACGTAACCAACCAATTACTGGGACCCAGTTGTTTATCAAGCGAGCTTACTCATCTTAGCGGTCAATTCACACCATCGACGTTGGCCGTCGTTGTTTTTTACCACCGGCTCTAAGCTACGGACTCTTAGCGGGGGCGTTGATACCTATTAAATGTTTTAGAACAATAAAGGCGGAACAAAATAGTGTTTTACGACAGTTTATTTAATTAAGAACTTTTAAGAAGTATTCTTTATGATTGGAGTGTCGCCGCCGATGCCCCGATGCGTGGAGATTTCGTTGGAAAAAAACGTTACCAGGGAAATTCCAACAAGAAGAAGGGAAGTTGGAAGTTGAAATAATTGCATATGGAGCTTTAAATGTTGTCGTGGTTATAATATCGATATTGTTTATTAAAATTAGGTAACTTGATATAATACATACTATAAAATTCTGTAACTTTGCCAATCGGTTACAAGTTTGCCTGTTTATAAACTTACTTTTTTACTGAACCATTATACAGCTTGCAGCATTACATACATTTGCAACCATTGCAGCTTGTTCAGGAGAGCACCAGCGCGCATTTGTGTCCTATGTATATGGGGAATAAACAAATGAGTATTATGTACCTACCTATTTCTTAAAATCTTGAAGGCAATGCTGACGGATGTTCAAAAATCCTGACTTGTCAGGAGAAATGCTGACGTATGACCCTAGTTCCAACTAGTAAACTGCGTGCCTACTATGAGCTGTCACTGTGAGTTTCACGCGGACTTACTTTCTAGCCATCCCGCTCATAGATACTTGGGTATTGGTGCGATCGAGAGGGATAGAAAGGAAAACTCAAGTTTGGAAACTGTGTTACCTTTTTCAACAAAGTACCCTTAGAGGCATGGGAACTGCCCTATAATGCATTCAAAATGTACATCAAAAATGGTCTTCTCAAAAAGGGTTATTATAAAGTTGACGATTACTTGAATGACAAGGAACCATGGCCGTGTCTTCAGTCTCAAGAGCTGTCTTAGATTTACATGACATTGACTTGAATACATATTAGTTATGTATTTTGTAGACTTAGCTTATAAGACTGTTAGCTTAACAGCCTCTTTATAATTATTATTATTTTTTTTTTTTTTTTTGACGTTTGGAGAGCCTTTACACCTCCAAAATTATTAATTTTATTTATTATTCTTAGCATCTAATTTCTTTGACCGTGGAGACCTTTTACATCTCCACACTTAATATTTATTTCACCATGGAGCCCATTCATCTCCTTATATATCATTTTGACTTATTGGATACATAATAATTATGTATTCTGTAGCACTAGTTTACAAGACTGTTAGTTTAACTGTCTTCTGACATGAAACATTTGTTTCATACACCTTTTTATTTACTTTTTATTGACATTTGGAGATTCTTTACACCTCCAAATCATTATTATTATTATTTATTAACTGACACTGGGGACACTTTACATCTCCAAAATTATGTATTATTGACATTAGAGAGTATACTATACATCTCTAGTTTAATTTAATATGAGTTTATTTTACTGTGATGTCATGTTTAAATAGGTATTGGCTGTTGTCTTTTATATAATAAGAATAGTTGCTTTGTGATTGTCACTAAATTGTTAATTTTCTATTTTATTATTATTGTTAAAATCATGACGATTAGAGACCTTTTACATCTCTAAATCTTAAGTTTTCTTTATTCTGTATAGATATAGATTATAGTTCTGTATAGATATAGATGCTTAATAATATTGTGAACATGTACAATCATAATTATTTTTGTTTAATATTATGATTCTTTATTTATTTCTCTTTTTTTATAAAAATGTCTATTATATTTTTTTTATGTAATAAATTCTTTAATGCATGTTATTTTAATAAGATGTATTATTATACTGTTTTGAAAAAAGTTAGTCCACCTGAGTTTCTTACTGGTTCTTCTCAGGAACGGTGTAGGGTTTGAACCAGTAGTAGATTTTTTTTTCTCTCTCTTGATAATGTCAGACGATTCGAAAATGCTTATTAATAAGCTTACTTGAATAAAGAATAGTTTGACTTTGACTTTGACAAGACGGTGCATTGTACGAGTAAGCATACTTGTACAGTATCTAAACCTTTTAAAGAAACTTTTAAAAGCTCCATCGTCTCGTCCCTTGAGCCGACTCCGGCCAGGTGATAGCTTGGTTGTCGTTTTGTCGGCTATCGGTCGACGTCGGCGCATCAAAGTGCGCCCGCGATCATGACACTGCGTTTTCGCTGCGCGAGCGCGGCCGCTGGTTTTCCTCATCCTTGAAGGTTGACTTGAATAAAATATGTCGGTATGCCAGGCCTGACATTAATGATTTTATGATTTTATTTTATGTTATAAATAGTAACTATCAGATTATATTCATTGCTGACTTTAAAATGTAGTACTTACAGTTAAGGGCATACATACATATTAATTTATATCATATGCTACCTACACAGACATTAAGTAAAAATGTGAATACATATTTATGCCCTTGACTGTACTTTCTTGGGTAAATTAAATATCTACTACCTAAGATTGTCAAGAATAATTAGTATAGTGGTCGAGTAATCGTTTATCGTGGCATGAGGAATAAAATCGAGAACAACATGCCCTTAGCAAATTTACTCAGAATTCTAATAATATTAAAACACACGTTATAGAAAATAACAAAATGTTTTATTCGGAAACGAAATAAAATACAAGTAAGCAACCACCTATCAAATACTCTGTAACAGTACTATGCTACATGTCAAATAACAAAAACACAGCTTATGAACTGTCAGTAAATCCGTTTGCGTAGTTCATTACCTATAAATTACTCTTACCTAATTCCATAATGACATATGACCATCTCATTTGCGCCAACTACATGTCGTTTTTGGATTGAACTGATATGAAATAGGAACGTCTACCTGGCTCGATCACATCCGTTCTTTAATCCTAACAAAGTAATCGTTTACTTCCTACGTAATTGAAAAGGGATGGCTAAAAAAACGTTAACTCTTATTAAAACGAGGTTATGTTATACCCACGATCGAGTTGAGGACCCACTTCCGTGGGATTGGGATCCTATTTCCCCAGAAGAAAAATATACGATTCCGTTTCGAACATGAGGCGGTTACACCTTTTTATAACTAAGATTTTTGCTTTTGGGTAGGTTGCGTGAAAATTAAGCTTTAAATTTGGTGCCTAATAGTTGTTATTTCATGTTATTATGCTACGTTCATCGTATTTAGATTCACGCACCTAAAATATCTTCAACAACAAGTCAACGTAGAAATCGTAGAATCCAATATTTATCTACCTACAACCAGGTTTTGACTAATAAAACAATTAAAATTGCGAGAAGACAAATCTTAATATCAGTTCAGGCTTACAATCATCGAAATTAAACTATCGTGAGACACAATACCTATAATTATAACTATAACATAGGGCCCAGTGCTGGATAATGGAGACCTATGCTCTCCGAAACATGTCCCGCCCGCGTAGTTACTAAATAAGTACACGCGAGTTTAACAGTTTAATTTATAGTTTATCTATTCAAGCATTCAAAAACAAGTTGCGGAATGAATTCAGACATTAACTTTTTTATGCTCCCTATTCCTTATCATTAGCTTGCGACGTAAAGAAACCTTAACATTTAGTGTGAGTAAGAGATATACTCGTAAAAAGTAAGTTACGCAGTACACAAACTCACATTGGCAACTCATATTAGAGACTAGGGACACTAGTCCTTACCCCATAAAATAGTTAATCCATCCATTTACTTGTCTTCTACCTACAGTACCTAACCGTCCCTTATCATCACATCGGCTCGCATATTTACGCCGCCATCTTGCGTGACGTCACGTGCACGTGCAGGCGGTGTAGACTTTCAGTAACCGGACCCGCCACGCCCCACGCTGAAGCAAAAAACTGAACACCCGGCGTATATAACGGATATGTGGAAATCCGTACTTTTATGGTACATTTTACATGTAAGTATATGTATTACCAGTGTTTTATTTTGTCATACTGAGAAATACATTTATGTTTATAGGTTTTTATATGATATCTGCCTAACGACGATTATGCAATGATGAGATTTGCACAGGGTCGAGGAGCAAGGCGTAATACAAATGAAAGTTATGTACTCAACAGTGGGATATTGAAGATAAATACCTAAGTAGATATAGATATTAGATAAGCTAACTGTCAAACCTTGTCTTGTACCTATGTCCTAAGTACTTACTTACTGTATAAAGTGAAACATTTAGATGTAGCTAGATCTATTTAAGCTGATGGTCAAGGTTTTGTGTGTAAAATGTACCTATTAGGCAGATAACTGTTACAATCCATAATGATGGATGGAAATACGGCCAGGCCTACTACCACGAACTTCGAAATCCGTAAGTTTCGAGAATACATATATTTTTGTCACTCCTACGGATGCGCCATTAGACAGACAGATAAAAATCCCCGAATTGCGGATTTCGGAGATTCGCGACTTAGATATTTTCATATCACGGGCGACCAGAAATTTATAAATAGATTTTCTTAAAGAGATAATTTATTAATTCACTAGTTTAGGCGTGCCTAAGTAGAAAAAGCAATAACATTTTAACACGTATTACTTGAGCTGCTAACGATATCCGGAATCCGGATATAGGTAGGTTATTTCCAATGCCAAAAAACACGTTAAAACAATAAGTTCCTATAGCAATAAATCAAACCCACAAGCATCATTAATGAGACGTTAATAACCCTAGCAATTAATTAAATAAATCTTCAAAAGCTATGAACAAAAGAATTATATCAATAATCTGTACGGTCAGCACGAGCAAACATTGCATTGTTTAAACCCATGACCGCATCAATTACAACATTATTATATTCGACTGTAACACTGACCGAATGTTTCGCTCATAATTATATTAATCTGTTAACAGACAAAAGTTTTGAGCTCACAAAAAGTTCGCGACTAACCTATTGATATTACAACAATCATGCTTTAAGATCCTAACCACCCAAACGAGAACTCCGACTCCACGCGGCTACTACAATAGAGACACGGGTCATTACTAGCTACAGAGCTCAAGAGAAATTGGCCGTTTCATAAAGAACTATCGCATGAATTGTACACTTGTACAACATGCTTTGTTAAAACGGCGCCTGTCTTTGTATACAAACAATACAACATGCAAGAAACGTTTTTTAGGAATCCTCCATTCATGAAATGAAACTATTAGATCGTACGGTTTTGTGGCAAACGCCGCGATAATGTAACCTGTTGCGATTCTATTCAGTGATCGAGGAATGTGTTTACCCATTCAGTGGATGAATGAAATGAATGGTCGTTTTCATTCTGTTTCAAAACACAAGTTTTTAATTGTTACTCTAACCTTGTCTGTGGGCGGCTCTTCTCTGTTACGAGTTTAGATAATGCTAAGCTTATTCAGAGATTTAATTCGTTCGTGCCGCACCTATCAGCACTAACGTATGTTTATTTATTGATTTTTACGATATTCGTAATTGTAATTATTTTAATTATAGTTATATATCCATGTATATTCGGTCAAACAATGCCTGTCAGTAAAAAAAGGCTGGAAATTGTAATTTTCTATGAGCCGACTATTCTTTGAGTCCTCGTTTTTCTTATTTGCCGCCTTTTTCTACTGTCAGGAATTGTTGGATAGAGTATACCTATAACATTGCTGCCACAGGATAGTCAGTTATAAATTTGACTTTCAATGTTACAATGACAAGCTCCTGTTGTGGGTAAGGATTACATTTTGTCGATAGTACATAAGAATCTACTAATTTAAATCTTATGTACTAATTCTAGGGAATTCGTACTTTGGAAACTACGATTAATCGACACGATTCCATAGATTCGTCATCGGCATCACGGAAGACAAAACGCCACGTATTGTTATTCTGTCGGCCTTCTTTTAATTAATTGTCGCTTCTCAAAACTCAGTATAAATAGACCTAAAATTGTTCTATTAAGGGCTGATTTTTCAATCCTCAGTTAAAAGTATCCGTCAGTTAAAAGTATTACCATCCTTATCGCTGGTCATCAGTCAAAACAGGATAGAGCTAACATTTATTTGACAGTTACTGTTATCTGGGGATTGAAAAATCAGTACTAAGCTTTATTAATGTAATAATACATTTATGATAGGCTTTTACAAAATGAATGTACATTTTCCTATGATAGGTAAATCAAAATACCAAATGCAACACGAATACCAAAACTAATATTGCAAATTAAGATAGGTAGATTAGTTAGCTATATTTTCTATAAATAAATCCTGAACCTCGAAATTTTATTCGTACCTACCTAACACAACACGATGCGTGATTGAATGATGCATCTTATGATGTATATGTCCTACCTACCTACATAGGTAATTATTATTTTATTTTATTTTTGCTTAATTTCGCTGTAGTTTTTTGTTATAATTGGTTTAACTTTAATGTCCATGTTAATTTGTTGCTAATTTCGTTAATTATTATTTCTTGACATGTGTTTGTACTGTCATTAAAAATCTTGGAATTGTACTTGATTGAAATTATGATCTAACCAACTAAGATAAATAAACGTTTCTCAATCTACAAATACTATTAATGTAAAGAACACCGTCTTGTTTCATAAATTCAAACCATTCAACACCGAAATCAACCGATGAAAATCCCAGCGCTACAAACCACAGCAGTGGAAACATCCACATAAGCGCACATAGCACACATGCGCAGTGCGAGGAAGCTGCGCGTGAGATTCGCTCGCAGCTGCGCGGCCAGGTGCGCGCGCGCTCCCCTCCGCGTGTGAAGTACAGCCGCGCACATCGCGCAGACATTTTGACAATTTACTATTTTTTATTCGCTGATCTATACAGAGTTACACCTGGATCGTGAAGCTAGAGTGAACAGGGTACTTAGTGATGGTTACGTTGAGCAATTTTCAATATGAAGATAACCAAATCACGAAAAAAATCTTATTATGTAAATTAAGTCATAATTAGTTTTTTTTGCTATTTCTTGGTTGTCTCCATAGTGAAAGTTGCTCAAAGTGACGGTCCCTAGTTACTCTGTTCACTCTGCCTATACGACCCAGATGTCACCCTCAATACCTGCCCCCTAAAGCGAGCGGTGATTTTGCGCGTTAATCGCAGCGTTAGGCTGCGTTAGACGCATGCGATCATCGCAATTGCCATAGGACCCGTTCGGGATGAAAATTTTCGTATAAAATCAAACGTGACGACTACCGCTGCGACTACCGCACAAAACAACCGCGCGCTTTATTCATTGACGTCTCCTAACTTAGCTAGACGGTAAGTATTGTTATCCCTTTCGGTTTTATAAACATTGATATGTTGAAGACTGAAAGAGACAAACAATACTTGTCGGCTTGCTAAGTTACAAGCCGTTTATGAATAAGAGGGCTAGATTATTCTCCATTAGCGTAAGTACTTTAGCTCCTGCGAATTATATAAAATTTCCATCGAGGCGTGTCGTGTCAAAAGTGTTCTTTAGAAAAAGTAGGCTCAATTTCATGGAATAAATTCATTGTAAGCTAGTATATAAATTAATGTAGTAATGATGACTAATAAATAAGAGCGTGAAATTACCAAATTTTAGAGTTATTCACCTAACCATTGTATAATACGAGTTACGAGTAAGTACATAACATCATATAGGATATTACTTATGCTCATACATAAAAAGCGTGTAACATATGTATTTCCTTCCTTAAATTAAACTTTAATTCATAAAAAAGGTAAATATCCCGTTTTAAGTCATACTAATAATTTTAATGACCATGTTGGCTTAAAAACTTACATACCTACTACATAAGTGCCTGTTTTTTTTTTATATTCCCCACATAGTAGACGAGAGAGCTTTCTGCGGATCAAATAATTTTTAATGTTCAGTATTTTACAGTATACCAATCTAATAACATAAATAATTAATTACTTACAATAAACCTCATTAAGTATCATAAAAAATACTTGTTGGCCTACTAGCAAAATTAATTCATTCCGCAATGTTTAACACTTTAAAATTCCATTATGTTCACATTCATAATTAAGTACTTTCGCCAAATTAGGCCGCATTTTCGGCCAGGGCCGAATTAAATTTCGTTCTCGACTGTACCCGTGCGCTACCCCATCCAAATCTGTGAATGCTTGCACAAACCCGCTTCCATGACACAAGCAGCCGGCAAGTACCGAGTTTATTTGGCGGTACTAGCCGGCGGTAAACTGGGTACTTCATGGGCGAGGCCCTCATGGGGACGGCTCCCCGCCAGTAATTATCCTACATGTTTTTATATCTGATTTTTAGTGGATTATTATTCACGGTTTCGGACAGCGCTCTGACGGAATTTAGTTGTGAAGTAATGCGCAATTAATTTATCTTTCAACTCTGTTACCTGATTTTAGGCTACGATGGTTCTGTTACTGAAACATTGTGACATCAGTATACTTGTATTCTTCTTTTTATTTACGAGTGAGTACATAAGGTCATCCATTCGCAATGTAATAATGTTCCTGTAATTTGAGTGCACCGTAAAATCTCTCAAATGGATTGTCAGTCGGAAAAATTAAATTATATTGTCCACTCAGTGGTCAAAAGTTAGCATCTCATGTACATCCATGTTACGATTTTATTATATAGGGTTAGACCGGGGAATCTAATTTAACCGTTAATTGCTTTATCCTTGACTAAGTTTGTCTACCGAAAAAACGATAACCTAAACTGGACAATGACGCAAATATTGTCCAAAAGCTTCCAACTGTGGTCCAAACCTATAACTTCAATATAAAGAACTACCTATTATAAGGTGAATAAATTATTCAAATGACGCAGTTCTAAATTATAATCAATGAAAAAACCGTGAAAATATAAACATTCGATTTGACCCGAGAAGAATACGGTAAGAAACTTGGCTGCACTTATTTTTTCATAAATGATATTGATAGTACGCTACATCTTACAACGAATATGCATTCAAAAATCTAAAACATAAAATTATTTTGAAGTAAGTGGGCTAAATAGAGATATAATAATAATCAATAGAGATATAAAGTATCTAAAAGCCTAACATACCTATTTGTACCTATCTAATGTTTTAGAGTGCAATGCGATCTAATGATTTATTGTCGTGAGTGCGTTAAACTGCTTTACGTATCGAGTACCTAAAATCAAACGTATTCTTTAAGGTGCATTCAGACGAATGCTCGTTTGATCTGAATGCACCTTTACGTGACAACTCATGGCACGGCTATAATACTTACGAATAGTAAATAATCACTGTCCAGCGGCTGGCGAGTGGAAAGGTGACGAAGTAACAAAGCGGTCGTGCCACAAGCGCGTGAGCACTTTCCAACCCCGCTCTCCCCTCGCCTCTCTGGAGAAATGGATTTTCACGACTGTCAATTGTCAAACGTTTCTGGGAAAAGAAATTAGACGTTTTTAAATCTGCGTTAGAATTTGCACGATGTTTTGTTAGTAAGAAATATTGTGGTCTATTTTATATTCCCGCTTTTGTCTATTCATCAGCCTACGATAGTCCACTGCTGGACGTAGGCCTCTCCTGTTAACTATGTGTATAGACGCGTTAGGAGCTAAATGCCCATAATCGCCACGCTGGGTAAGCGGATAGGCGATCGCAGTAATGTGTCCACTATGATCACGCTGCTGCCAGTGCTGCCCATCATCAATCTTTTATCAAATAATGGTCAGTGACACTTCAATCCCTTAGTCGACTCTTACGACACCCGCAGGAGGAGTTGGGGTGGTGACAAAATGTATTCTTACTGCCGTCACCACACGGCTTTGGATTTTACATTAATCCAATTCCGTCCATTAATCTGAGTTGTTAATTATGTATTATATAAAAATATTGACATCCTAAAATTTCAGGAATTTAATAAACAATTGGATGGGAATTCACATTGCTTAAAAAAATGCCTTTAGCTGAAACCGCTTAGGGTATTCGCTTGTCTTTGAAAACAATTTCATCAGCTTTCCCATTACCTGCAATAATGCATTTTCACTTTCGTGTTACGTGAAGGACAAAAGTCTTAAATACCATCAACATTTGAAAACACATTTGCCGTTTTAACAGCATTTTGGTCACTCTCTACC